>WUQG02130009.1:0-24506 GCA_011317285.2 Androctonus mauritanicus | reverse complement strand
GGTATTTCAAGGTTATAAAGGTTGGGCGAGTCCACGTGCGTCTGATGTGACGGGACTGGACTTGACTTGACGGGCTCGGCGTGAAATGACCCTAATTGAGACTGAAGCTCTTGATCCAAATCATCCAGCATCTGATGCTATAATAAAATTTAAAGATTATTTTCTTAATACATGGCTTAATGATGGATGTCTTTTTCCTCCATCAATATGGAATCATTATAAAAACTTTGAACCTCGAACAACAAATCACATTGAAGGATGGCATCAAGCATTAAATTCTATAGTAAAAAAATTGCATATAAATATTTTTGAACTGATAAAACATTTAAAAAATCAACAACAAAAATTCAAAATAGACATGATGCTTCTTGATAATGTCAGCAGCTTCCTCATGTTAATAAGAAGTATAGAGCTATTAATAATAGAATCATTCGTTTGACTGAAGAACTAGGGACTGGAACAAAAACATTAGGAGATTTCATTCATGCTGTTGGATATAATTTACATTTATCCTAATTATACAGCTGATGATGGATGATATAATTATATACGATTATTAAAAAATAATCATATATCTTAATAAAAATCTATTATGCCAATAGTATATAATATTTTATTGTAATATTTTATTATTTTTTAATTATTAAGTTTTATTATATTATATTATATTAATTTTTATTATATTATATTATATTAATTTTTATTATAAATGCAGTCATTTAATATACGAAATCTTAAATACTGTAATGAATAACTGAAAAGAAATCAAATATGGTACTGTATTTCTATTACTCTAAAATGAAAGGAATAGGATTTTTTCTTCTTTTAATAAAAAATTATTCATTAGTTGAAGCAACATTACATTAGTTTAATTAATAGTTCCAAAATGAAATTTTAATCATTGTTTGTTCTATATTTTGATATGTAATTTGTCTTTCTGTATATACAAAAAAAATTTTAATAAAATCAAAGTATTTATAAATTCTGTTAGAAGATTGTTTGTTTTTATAATTTTATCCTTCTATTTGTAAATATTTTAGCTCCCTTAACTGCCTAATGAAGATTTATGAATACTACCCTGATATTACTTAAATATTCTTATTAATTAAGTTGCAAGAAATAAAAACATTATTTTATTATTTAAAAGAAATCATACAATTTCCCAAAACATCAAACGTTTATTACAAAATGTTTGGTGATAAAGTTTTTGAAAAATTATAATTTCTTTTAAATAATGAAATAATGTTTTTATTTCTTGCAGACTTAATTATATTTGGGGCATCCATAAATTACGCCATGATATTAAGGTCAGATAGGGTAGATTTGTGAAGATAATGATATTTGTGAGGGGTGGATCATCATCACCATCACCAAAATGTTTCCAATTATTAATCTATTTACTAATATTAATATTCTAAAACCAAATTTTCGTTGTGTTTCCGCGAATTTCGTTTGTGGTAGAGTTTCGATATGTAGAAATGACCTAGCATTCCTGAAATGCAATGCGATTGCTATGACATACTTCTACCATCGACCACTACACAGTATACTCCGCAAACTATTCTATTGAAGATGCAAAGGTACTCGTCTTTTGAAACTGTCACCGCATTCTACTAAGCATTACTATGATAAACGTTAAGTCTACTCGTTATTTCCGATTGGGATTGTCTCGCTTACAGCCTCTTAACAAGCTCTTGATCTTAATGAATTTGAAAACGTTGCTTTTGAAGACGTTACAAGAACGGAAACACGAGACAAGTTAGATAGATGATCTCGAGTGCTGCATCATTCTAATGGTTTGTGATCGTGTTATACGTCGTATTTGCGCATTTTATATAAATTAATAAATTTTAAGTGTTTGGATTTCGATTAAAACACGCCAATTAACCTCATTAGTGACTGATTACATAAAAAAAAAAAAAAAAACTGAACTTTTTAAAGGAAGGAGATGTACCAAATTCGACTTCAGAAAGAAGCTATCTCCACAAAACTTATGGATAAGAAGGATTTATTCGATCGGGATCGGGTCGAATCGATATCATTAAGTCAGAAAGGATAACAATCATGCGCAATTTACATATTCGTATCATGATCGAACAATCGTTTTTCTCCCCCTTATTTAAATAAAGACTTTTCCAACAATTAAAGATCCGAGATAATCGTTAATATTTCGAATGCATAAATATTTAAAGCTGGAATTTTGAGGATGGAATGTCTGAGTGTCCAATATCTCAACTCCGAAAACTGACCATCAAAGTTTGACAGTAATACATTCAGTGCCTTTAGCTACTTTACACTTATTATAAACCTACTAAAATGGTCTTTCTATCGATATACTTGAAAACATTTAAAAAATCTTTAACTATAATTCTATACAGTACGATAAACACTTTATTAAATCAGATATTTACGTCGCAGTTTGAGTAAATAGTAGAGTTCTAAATTTAAAAGTTCGAATGGAACACGGATATTTAATTTCTACGCTACATAAAATCGTCTCGGAATTTATTTAGATGATTTAGAGCACTTTCCAAGCTCTCAAAAATTATCGCCGGAGAGGAAACCGTTGATCGAACATCAGAGGTGGATTAAACCACAGAAACATTAATGCTTATAGCATAAATCACAAAAACGCTTCTCCGGTTTCGTCATGTGACAAGTATTGGATTTTCTTTAGACTAGTCCGTTGTAGCCTATATTATATATCATTTCTAAGCGCTGTTTTAACAAAGAAATATAAAGAAAAGTCTAACAAAATTCTACTGGTGTGTGAATAAGATACGGATATAAAACGGTACAAAATAAATTAAAACCGTCATCGATATCTATACAATCAATCGAACTGGATTCTTATACTTTCTACAGAAGAAAAGTCTGATTTTGAACAAAGAACGAAGAAATAAATTAGATAGAACTGAAGAAAAAACACTACACCGCGCTTACGAATGCGATTCTTCCATACACTCCGAAGACAGAAGTTAATTTAAAGTGCAAAAGCCATATGGAGTGTATTAGTGAGCGTGACGTAAAACGAAACATTCATTCCTTGTTAACAAGAATAAAGAATGCGACTGACTGCCAACGCGCTCTTAAAATCGAATTAAACAGGACCGAGAGTTTAAATTTTAACAGGAAAAATTTCTGCTCTTCTTGTAATTTTTAAAATCCAGAAATACACCAAAGTTTTTGTATATAGATATATAAGAAAACGTTAAAAAACTAAATAAATAAATTTAGAGCGTTATACGAGACTGCGAGTAAATATTAAACCCTTGGCCAACGGGAGTAATTTTATCGAAACCGGAAGTTGTATGGGCCGCTGCAAAGGCGGCGGTGTGACGTAGAAAACACACTTCTTACCTTTCCGGCCGATGACAGATAGAATAATGCCATGCAAGGCTGAGTGCAGCCCGTTACATGATTGAAATGCGTTGGCCTCAGACAGGCGGGCAGGAGTACGCGGTAGGTGTTTACACAGTAGACACTGAGTCTAGTGTTTGACGTAAACGCTCTTCTGCGACAGTCATGCCTCCCGCTTACCGACCGACGACGACGACGACTAGACTCCGTAGCCAGGATCACCTCGCACCAACTAGTGCCACCTAGGAGCGTGTGCGGTCAACTGAAGAGCACCCGACCGACTGCCGACTTCCGGTCTGGTCCAGAACGGGACACAGCACGTCGTGGGTGCGCATTTAACGAACTCTTCTTCTTCTTCTTCCTTCTCCTCCCCTCTACCGACTTCACTTTCTACAACTATCACTACTGACGACACCGTCCCAAACATTCAGAGATCTCTACACCTTCCGAACCGACCTCCTTTCTGTACTCTCTCGATGATACGTTGCAGATTTTCTTATCGTCACAGCATCCTCGGCGCATGCGTATCTCACTTTTACTCCAGAGAAAATAATAAAACATTAGCGGGAATTTTAGACTAGGACACGCTCCGACATTAAACTAAGAAAACTCCTCGGAATATCCATAAAAATCGTTAAAGTAACAGAATATTCGTGTTAATATCTAGAAACGTCTCTCGCACTTGCTGTTCTTTTTCAGTTTTGCTCTATTTCTTAAACGAAAACCGAGCTGTAGTAAGAGAAAAGCGAAATTTTTTATTTTTTATTTTTTATTTAACAGGCAAGAAAGAATTCGTACAGATCCAATTTTCGGAAGCCGATTTCTCGAACAATAGCTGGATCAGAATTTTGCTTTTGATAATATCCTCCACGAAATCACTTCCCAAAAGTGTTTTTTCGCATATTTTATCCGATTTTAGGAAAATTTCAAATAGCTAAAACTTCGAAACAAACGGATAACATACGAACGCGTAATACTATCCACGTCGTTATATCGATAAGCTAGCATTATATAAATTATTGGCCGAGATAACGAACGATTATTATGTCACGGGCAATTGTTACGCAACTGCCTTTATTATTATCATCATTATTATTACGCAACAAGACAATTGAAAAATTAAATTAAAAATTTTATTATGCCACGAATCTATTTATGCAAATAATAAAAAGATGAGGAAGCATTAAAATATTTTCGACCAACGCATTCTCTTCTTCTCCACATTACTTAGACGCTTAAGTCTAGAATCCAAAATATAAAAAAACGAAAATAAATAAATGGAATTTTTAATGGTAATAAACTATTTTGCCTATTTGATTAAAGCGGTAGAGGAATATCGGAAGAATTCTGTCTTCTGTGCAATATGATCTTTGGTAGAATTTAATATTAAATATATGTTAAGTAGGTAAATATTAAGTCAAGAATGAATAAAATCGATTAATTATTAGGAAAAAAAAAATATGAAAGAAAAAACGATTTAATGCTAGGAATTATCGATTCCCTTAATACAAAAAAAAAAAAAAAATGATGATGATGATGATAAAATTCTGACACCGGGTCGGATATTTCTATCCTCAAAAGTGACAATGCATTTTAAATTATATCGTAAAAGAAATATATTGATCAAGGTGAGTTATCCAACTCTGTGTCATATAAATCAGAGGATATGAAAGTTTTATGTTTCTTTTTTCGCTCTTATTGATTGAAAAAGTCTACTTTCTGAAAGTAAAATTTAAGAATTGCGTCATTAATCCTCTTATCCGATTTTGGAATCGAGACAAAATACCGAAAACACACCCGTGTATCATCCAATTTATGCTACTTAAGTAATATTAATGACTAATATACGTTAACTGAATGATTATTATTATTATTTTTTAATTTATATCGGCTTAATAATAGAAATAAGTACGGATAAAGATTCCAAATTCGGAAAATCCAAAATCTGTAATTTTGTTTCTACATTAGAACAGATGCCTTGCGATTTTTTTTTTTTTTTGACTGGCCAAAATGTGGTACCACTATCAAATATTGCAGCTAGCGAATGTTTTAACTATGTAAAATATTTATTTATGTTTTAATAACAGTATATATTTGCTTGCCTTTATAATTTATTCGATCGAGACCTAAAATCCGGAAAATTCCGAAATTCGGAAAGCCTCGCTCGCATGTTTTTCTCTGTAACGAGTTCTGAACTGCATACAATTTTTATGAACTTTATACGTACGCATATCGAAAAATTTCTCTCTTACTGGTAAGAGCTGTTTACTGCATGAAATTTCTGTCGCACAGGAGATATTTTGTAGTAGTAGTGGTAATTTTAAAAGCAAAATAACGTGGAATTATACGAAACTATGCGAAAAATTTGCTGAACAAATTGCATTTTTTCAAACTTTATTCTCGACTTGATTATTTTTAAGTCATTTATTATTACAAACTGCGATTGAATCTATTACTTTATCATCGACCGAGCGACAAAAAAAAAAAAAAAAACATGTTTCTTCCACATAAAAATTCGTGCTTAAAGCGATTTTTAATAAAAATTAATATTTGATTTATATTTAGCTGTGAAAATTTTAAACACTTTATGTTAAATTACAGTTCACAGAGATGATATGTATAGCACAAGACGAAAATTTAAGATGAAAACAAATGATTTGCAGAAAATTCAAAACAAGTTACGAGTTGAAATTACGCGTGTTTCCACCAAGATACTTGGTCAATATTATCCCATATATATATCTCTTCTCGTCCGTCATTAAATCAAAGTTTAATGGAAGGAAAAATTTCAAGAATGTTGGAAAGAAACATTCGCTTTTTTTTCCTTTTTTGGTTAAATCGATAAGCAGACGGATATATATATATATTCAAACATAAGAAACCATTACGTATAAAAGGTAAGAGTCCGAAGCCAATTTGACGTAGCGAGGTAGATATCTGGTGTAACAAAACTACATAAACTGTTTAGAAATAAATAACAAGCTAGAATAACATGATTCTCTCATTTCAGTTTATTTTATAATATTTTATCTATTTTTTTCTTTCTTTCTTAAAAATAATAATAATTTATAATATTTTAGCTCCGGTTTCAACTATCATATAACAACCCTGCAAACATGGTTACTGTAATGTTTTCGCTATTTAATATGAAAAAATTAGAGAAACAAAGTTTTAATGATTATCAAAATTTTAATAAAGTATCGGTTGACATTTAGATATCAAATATTGCAAATATTTTTAAAAATACTCATGTTCTAAGACGATATTATAAAAACTGATGAGCTATACTTCTACGTTAATAAATAGTTTTTTTAATTACTAAATTAGATTTCTTTTAATTTGATTTAATTTTATTTTTTTTAATTTTGAGACTGAATTTTAAACAACAACTCGTTTACACAAGTACACGATTGTAATTTTATATTTTCGACAATTAAATGGCAACCCGATATCAAGAAAAATTTCCTAACAATAAATAATTGTTGCTTAATATATATAGGAACTGTTTTAATGACATAATAGTGTCGAGTTTAAATGATACAAAGATTTCGACATCTGTAGAGATTTATCGAAAGAAATTCTGAGTTTCCATTGCCAAATATCCAAATTTTGTAAAGATTTTTAAATAATTTTGCGCGCTTGTTTACTGGAATACCGAGTTATTTTTTGCGTAAACAAAAAAACTGTAAGCGTATTTGTATATTATGAATAGAATTCTTTATCTGATATCTATACAGAGAAATTAGATACGAGAGCAATTTGTCTAACGGATTTTTTCCTTCTATTCATCCATTATACGTCAAGAGCATGTTTCTCATATATTTGTTCATAGATCTCTAACAACCAACAATAATTCTTTTTTCGATTGGTACTCCATTTGTAAACATTACAACACACGGAAATATAATATTTATGTTGCTTAAAATATATAAAACAATCCCATTTCGATCCGCATCGGGCATTAAAAACCAATGCGATTCGGCAGACAAACATATCGATAATCTAAATAAACATGGCGTCCGGCAATTTTCTCATTGGAATTTATTTAAACAAAATTAAAGTTGATGATGCAATTTAAATCGCATCTTGGCCGCTAAGGTAAATTTCAGTAATTATTAATTTGTCGATCGACTTTGTCTGTTGATATTTAGTTTGTACTCTCAGGAAAACAAACCAATCTCTTGTTTAATATTTGAAATTATTTACATGACTTACTGTACACGGTATTATTGGGAAATTTTGCTAACCGCGAGTGAAGAATTCCTCGGAAGAATTGCTAATTAAAGGATCTAGAATCAATCTTTGATTCTGTTATTTTTATCATTTAAATATAACGAATCGTCCGCCATCAAATTTAATTATATCTGCCTTGATCTCGTTTGTATATCTTTAAATGCCGCGCCGTCTGTAAAATTGCTTTTCGATGTGGTATCATTGATGTCGACGATGTTAAAAAAAAAAGAAATAAATAAAACTTTAAAATCGACGATTCTTTTACTATTCTATTACTGCTACGTGCCTTTATATTAAAAAGTGGTTTTTCTCTTGGACATCTCCCACACACTTTTGTTACTTTAGTCGAGGATTGCAAACATAATTTTACAAGTTACATAACACGCCTAAATGGATCTTTGTAAGTCCATAAAAGGTTTCCTAACTTATTAAGTTCTTCCAACAGACTATCCGAGTTTCTTTAATGTACAAGGCGAGGTTTCACCTCCATTACATGTGGTACTATCGATTCTTAATTATACACTGTCGACAATGGGAAAACAGCGTGGAATGAGTGAGGGGGAGGGAAAAAAAACAACAGTGTGATAGCTGGCATAAGGTAATTTCGTTATCAAAATATTTTTAGTTATAAAACACGTCTAAAAATGCAATTTGCCACATTTTTTTACTGGTAAAAATCAACAAGTTAGTTAGTAGTTGCACGCGTAAACATGCTGTTAAATGTAAACTATCTAAATTAACCTTTTCTGTGCGAGTTTCCAGTTTAAACGTTTACTGTAATTAATAATGCGAAAGCGTGTATTAAAGTTATAAATAATTATCATTTTAAGCGGTTAGTTAGAAAGTTTTTATAAACAAAAAAATGCGAGAAATGCACACTGGCATCTTTCGTGCCGAGAAAAATATCTAAAAAATGTTGACGATGATGATAAATTGATAAGGATTTCTGTTTATTAATTAAAATCTGTCGGTTTTTCGATATTAATGTGACTAATGAAAGATTAAAACTGGCGTATAATGTTTCCATTAGCATTAAAAAAGAAAAAAAAAATAAATAAGTTTTTTACTACTTGACAGCCTTCGACGTGATATCTCTCTAACATTTTTATCCAATTACTCCTTTATAATTATCAAAATAAATTTGCTGCAGTGCAAAAATACATAAATGATGAATATTTAATAAGTTGTTATACTACGTTCTACCTCGGATTATTTAAAAAATAATTCACACACGAAAAACTTCTATAAATATTTAAGCATAAGTAAACCGAGATATGACAAATATTATTACTTTACATTAAAATGTAGAAATGTTTTCATTTTTTAATGTGAATACTGGAAGCATTCGACTGTATTTAATTATTTACCGTTAATTAACATATTGATGATTTTTGTATATATTTAAATCCGGCAAACAATCAAGAGTTTAAATAAAATGAAACAAAACTTTAATAATGTCAAAAAATGAAATAATTTAACAGCCATGTTGTTTCGTCCTTTCTAATAGGTTCAGATTAGATGGCCAATCAGACAGCGACTTTTTGTATGAATGTAACACAGCTTATGACGTAACAATAGGCTAATCTAAAACGCAACAATAGAAATGAACTCGTTAGCATTTCAGTTTTTTTTTTTAATGTAAGTTGATATAAAAATTTTATTTAATCAGTTACAACAGTACAATCATTTATTAAAGAAATGAATTACTCGAGCTTAATTAATTATAACGTAACAATACTTCATGACGCAACAATAATATGAAATGCCACAATAGAAATATTGTAATTTTTTATTAAATTCGGTATAAAAATTTTATAATCAAAAGTATTCGACGGCATTTAATTATTTACCGTTAATTAATATTCATGATTTTTGTATTCATTTAAATCTGGCAAACAATCAAAAACTTTAAATAAAAAAAAACAAAAAAAAAAATTTTTGATAACGCAAAAAAATAAAATAAAATAATTTAAACAGCAATATTGTTTCGCACTTTTTAATTGGTCAAGATTAGACAACCAATCAGAGAGCGACTTTTGTCAGAATGTTAAACAGCTTATGACGTAACAATGGGCTAATCTAAAATGCAACAATAGAAGTAAACTCGTTAATATTTCAGTTTTTTTTTGTGCAAGTCGGCATAAAATTTTAATCAATTAGTTACAATCATTTATTAAAGAAATGAATTACTCGAGCTTAATTAATTATAATGTAGTAATATTTCATGACGTAACAATAATTTGAAATGCAACAATAAATATATTGTATTTTTTTTTTTTATACAAAATTCAGTATAAAAATTTTATAATGAATTATAAAAATGCAGTGTAATTAAAAAAATGAATCACTCCAGCTTAATATTTAGAATTTGATCGATTAAAAACGCATTAAATTAATTTAAACACTCAAAGATGATTGATCATTGGAACAATCGTCATTAATAAATGACAATAAAGAAGATAGGTGGTTTCTGATCGGCAAACAAAATTATAAAAATTCGATTAATTTTATCTTTGCTAATCTTCGTTAACGGACATTAAAAGATCGTTTAAATAATGAAAATCTTACGATTGTACTATATTTATTAATTCAAAAGGGATAAATCCGATTTGTCCCGAATTAACTCGACGCATCATTCTTGTATTAACTTCCAAAGGAGCATTATTCAATAAGATTTCATTCGGTTAATCATCAAAGCTCGTACAAAATAAAGGAAGACGACGATAAGGTTGAATAGGTAACCGAACTGCGTAATGGTGGAAAGCAAAAATGTCCGTCTTTAAATTCGCATTTTCATAACATTTCCGAAGAGTGATCTGATTAAGAAGAAGAAAAAAAAAGGATGTCACCTAATGCATAATTTACATTTCTGAGAAGAAACCATTTGCCACTACTCTCCGAAGGCTTCCTTTCAATTAAGACTTCACTTTCAAACCTTTCAATTCTTTTTGTACTGTTTTGTTTTCCGACTAAATTCGCTGGAGGGGAAATTTTCTTTTAACCTTCTATATTTGAAGAGAAATATTTTTGTTGGGGAGGAAAAAAAAAGAATAACAATTTTTCTTTCCAGTTACTTAATAGAATATTGAATTCAATTGCAAACATTAAACCCTCTCAGTTTAACTTTTCGGAAGAGAGAAAAAAGTTTGACTTGTAGAAGTTTTATTGTGTTCTCGAATTTATTTTCCTTGCTTAAAGTTTCTCTCCTTTCTGTTTTCAGATTGTAGACTCGGTAAAGAATTAACGAAAGTGAAGAGATTTACCGTAATTCGAACTGTGCATACAATTTTTGGCATTGGTAAACGGATCGAGTTGTATTTACAATGTCGAACTGTCTCCCCTCGGAATAAATGGAATGAAGCCGAATGTTCTATTTATAGCGTGAATTGGACGTAATTGCGCCTCCGTGGTGTGACCGTAAATGCAAGCTGTCCCGGTTACCATGACGACAGGCTCTAGATAGGAAGTGATTGGACGAAGCCAACAAATTAACGGAGGCGTTAAGCTTTATCTCGATGAGTTGAAGCGAGCGTTAAGCCGCAACCAAGCATCTTTTTGTCAGGGGATGTTAACTGTCCGACGGGAGACGAACTACGCCACGAAATTTTTAATACTATATTGCCATGCCACCAAAATCCATAAACGGAAGTGTTTCTGGATTATGGTGATGTAACAAACGTGATTATTATTAATGACACCGTATCATCGCTACGCGCTGCGATACGAATGAATCGTAAAACATTCGATTCTCTTATCGTATTATTCTGTTTCTCATCAGATGGAGGAAATGGTGGCATTCCTATATTATATCGTCCGACTAACGATCATCTTGGGAAGAATGGTGAGTAGAATGAAATCCCCCATCCAATTCCAACTGCCAGATATTAAAAACAAGACCCAATTAAATTAAAGTCCGTAGTGTACCGAATGAGCATCCCTAGGGTATAATGATTATTCTTATATTTATCATTACTCTCAAAATGTTCTAAGTAGAACTAATAGAGAATATTTCCTTCCAATCCCAAAGGATCTAGACCATACGAGAATGAGATCTAAGGGATTTTAACTGGTTCCTCATGATTTTCTCTCAGGTAAATTTACTTAAGGTTCAGCTTAAAACTTTCATGAATATCTTCCTCTTTTATAGATGCGTTATGAGAAACGATGTACAAATATCTGGGCTGTTTCCATCGCAATTTATTATAGCATAACAAAAACCGAAAGCTTATTTTTGTTTAAATAAATGTTCACAAAAATGCCAAGACTGTAATAAATTATATTTATAAGAACATGGCTTTTATTCATAGATTCAAGCAAACAAGCTTTTTTTAGCAAAACTAACAAATTGTCTTTGCGAGTATTACTAGCAAATATAATCTTATATAAATATGCAAAAAAAAAAAATCCAATAAAATGCCCAATTTAGTTCCAAAAACAAAGATATTTTAAGAAAATTCTTTACAGAAAAATTCAGTTCGAGAACAACCGCATTATAATTCGAATTATATATAATTTCATATCAAATTTGATGTTATGAAACTGATGATCGAACAATAAAAAAGTTATTGCAATCCAGTTTCGATAAATTCGGATATAAAGAAGAAACCGAAGAATAAATATTACGCTCAATTTCTTCTCACGGATGGGTTGGATGGGAAGAAAAAAAAAATTTCTCCAGAGACAGATTTAATGTTGCCAGCCAATTTTATTTGAAAGCCGAAAACTGAGAAAATGATAAAATCAAAATTAAAAAAAAAAAAAAAAAAAAAAACAAGGGCGATACGATTTTGATTTTGTTTCCCCAGTTAGCACGATTTTCTTTCTAAGAAGATATGTTTATAAATTTATTTAATGTTTTGTTATTCTATAAAATTATAGACTAACAAACTCAAAATGGGAATAATAAATCACTTAATGGAAAGTTGGCATTAATAAACAACTCTCATCCTCCAGTAATAAAGTTTTTTTTTTTTTTGATAATTAATTATTGTTAGTAGACGTACAGCTCCACTTATAACGCCATAAATTTACTTACGAAACATATTTTATATTCTTTACGACATTTAAATAGAACATGTCGTGATCGATATAGGACCGGTGGGGTAGGTCTATTCACATAACATTGTATACTAATAGGAATGCGGCACAGCTGGTCAAATACTATATTTCCCAGGCATATTATATTTTTAGAAAGCCGAATGCCTGTTTATGAATTAGGTAGAGGCGACTGACGTTTATTAAAATAATGCCATAAAATTTCTATTTTATCTCCAGTCGGTTTTAATGAAACGATGCTAATTTATATGTTATTTTATGATGGTAAATTTCAAAAATATTTTGCATGTCTAAACTATTCCCATTACGCAAATTTCTTTTTTTTTTTAAACAGCAGAAAAAGAGACGTTATCCCAATTTTTCGTTTATAAAAAAAATATTTAATGTAGAAACAAATATAAAAGTTTTTTTTTTAAGTTATGAACATTTCTACTTGTTATTCTGTTTATTGACTACCAGTAAACAAATTTAAAGGATACTTAGACTATAACAATACGGATGGCTATCTGAGATACCGAACAATTTCACGAATGAGGTAACAGGACATATTTTTTTTCTTTTTATTTTAGCCGGACATCAACCGTATCGGTCTATATGGAATACATCTTTTACTGTTGGACGGCATGCCCGACAGATAAGTCGAGCATTGGCTTAAGGTAAGAGGTTTCTTTTTTTTTCCTCCTTCTTCTTTTTTTACTTTTGAAGAAATAAAATGTCGTTCCCAGTTGCAATGTAACTTTTATCTGCTTCGAAATTTTCTCAATCGGATTCAGTTCGCAACTTATATAGTAATAAATTAGATTTATCCCTAGAGTAATATTATTTATCCGGATAAGAGTCGAATCGGTTTAAAATTTAAAAATCGAGTTCTAGAGAAACATTTCCGTCATTTTTAATAATTCTGTACGCATTTATTAACGATACAAAAGCGGATAACTTTGCTTTTATTATTATTTTTTTTCCTAAGCTAATCAATAGTGTTTGCAATAAATCAGTTTGCTGAATGATCATCATCAGTTTCATAATTTATTATTATTATTTTTTCTTTCATGAAAATGCAATTTTATCATTATTTTCCTCTTTTTCTAACTGGAATTTCGATTGTTTTCATCAGGTAGATTTTTCGATAAGTCTAAATTATCATTCATTAAGATAATTATACCGAATTAAATATGTATAGGACGAAAGACTGTCGTTTTATTTTAGGCAAATCTACATTTAATGACGGGTTTCGATTACTATATAAAACGTAACGCTCAAATATATATATATATATATATATATATACACACACACATACATACACTTACGTTTAATCAATTCTCGATACTTTTTATAAGGCGTTTTAGGATTCTGTGATGCTTAAAATATAATTTGATAGCAATTTTCGTATCGTTTATGAGAAAATTTTGTTAATAGAAATTAATTTACCGTTTTTCTTTTTTTGTTCTGCCAGTTGATAGCCATCACTAATTTAAAACGAAACGTTTTATTTATTTATTTATTTATTTCTCTTTTTTATAAACACGAAAGCGTCATTACGCTTATTATAAATTTTTGAAGAAGCAAATTAATTTGCACTTAATTAAAACTTGTAAAATAATATACACTGAGGCGATATAAAATTAAATTAAAATCGAATTCTTTTATTTTGTTTTTTAAAATATAAGCTTTCTAATCTCATCAAACGTTAACAGAAACAAATGAATAATTTCGTTATAGAAATCAGAAGGGGGGGAAAAAACCGAAGGAAATGGCAAACAATTATAGACCCATTCTTCAGTTTTACAATGAGAAACCATATTTACATACATGAATACATTTTCTAACTCTATCTGATGCAACCTTCCTCTAAATCGATTAGATAAATTCTAATTTTTCTTTTTACAATTTTAACTTTTTTTCCTATCTAAACTACTGAAATGTTTGGTTAAAAAATTAGCAGAAATCTTATTATAATAATAAAATAAGATTTTTTTTTTTAAAGAGACTAGGGGAATGTTTTCGGAAGGAGGCGATATACGAATTTCTACAACAGAGTTATTTTTGAAGACAATTTGGTATCGAGAAAATTAAATGCTGTCAGCGATGCTTTACCTCGAGATTTTTCTGTCTTGCGGAGAAATGTCATTGGCAGGCACTGCAAAGAAGTAAACAAAACGTCACTACGAGGACCAAAAAGATCGATGATATAGTCCATTACATAATGGACACGACATTGCCTGAGGTTCTGTATCTCCTTAATTATATTACGTTTCGACCCTAGTTATATTAACGAGTTTGTTTTAAAGATTAAAAAAATAAATTCGATATCCCTCCATTGCATTCAATCCTTTCTAGAACTTCTCAATAGAATTTTCTCCAAAATTATTTTATAAAAATTTTATAACTCTGACAAATACGAAGAATGGATGTACTCTTATAGTAATTGCTAGTAACTTTATATAGAGCAAAAAAAAAAAAAAGGCCACAGATAGAGAGAGATGCGGGAAGGGATATTTGAAATGATCCGAAATACTCATACAGTTCATTTTATAGCCTTACAACAAGATTAGAACTGTTGATGTGGCCAACAGACCACGAGAAACAAGCATTAAATCACTAGAAATACTTGTTTATTACCAAGTGGTATGGGATAATGGCGCCGAAATGTGCCTTCAAAACGTCATTCATCAACTAGCTAACAAAATCGAAATCAGACTTTGACATAAACCATAATTCTCAACAGCCTATACTTTCCGCGTAATCGTCTACTAAACTCATCAGGTTTTCTTTCGAATCGCAGTAACTAGCAGCGAGTAAATTTACATAATTTGTCATAACAATAAACAATAAGAAATGTTTACGTCACGCTTAAATCCTGTAATATGTAAATAACACGTCGTCACACAAATTAATGTATAGTGTTTAAATAGTTATTATAATCAACATCCATATTAATAATTAATTATTTACATAAACGTTCTCCTTAAGCCTACAAATAATTTGAGTTAGTTTTAATCAGTAGGAATCTGTTTTAAATTAATTATTAATCATAATAAACATGTTTTATGTAAAATGACAAAATAAAACAAATACAAATGCCCAAGAAATGTTGTAGTAAAGCATTAGGAAAACTCAAAACTGTGCTGCCATCTTTTGGTGTATTTTGAAATCATGTTCACTTATTATTGCATTTTATCTACCTGAACTATTTTGAATCATCATTTTTTATTGATTATTTTTTAAAATTTATAGTTTTTTTTATATAAATTTCACGGCAAATAAATATTGATAATAAAATTCATATAATACACAATGAGAAACAGGCATTTCGGATATATACATATTACTATAATTAATATATATATATATTTATATGTAGGGACCAAAATTTGAGTTTGGCAAGAGTTGGGCTACAAGATGGAGTCGCAGAGAGCATAAAAAATAGGTCCGGAGATAGAATATATAGTTTGGTGCTGTTTTATCATTATACTGTATTATTATTATTTTTTTTTGACATAATAAATTGTTTAAGTAACACAAGTGACTGCCCCTGTATTTCTTCGTTGATGAATTAGATCCCCACAGAATCGTCTACCTTAGTTAATTATTAAATATATTTTATTTTTCTTTGATTAACATTAGGACAAAAGTTTACTGAATATGTACAGTATTTCTAAGTTGTCTAAAAAAATTCATGTCTGTACTTTCTCCACATTTAAAAATTTCTAATTATTGCAAACAATATAAACTTTAGGTTCATTAATTTAATGAATTATTAAAATGAAGTCAATTTAATTGATTGCTCGTAACTATTTAATAAAACATTTACATACACATTGAAATTTCTAAAAATAAATTTTAAAATATTTTAAAATAAGCATAATCATTTTAAAAAATATACACTCACTTATTGAATTTTCAATATTCGTTATTATTTATTTCAGTTATATATTGTATATATACATATATTTATATTAGTATATTAAATATGTTTTATTTTTTTTTAAATAATATAAAAATATAATATTCAAATTTTCATTCTTAATTTTTATTATTAATATACATTGATGTGATATAATAAATCTGAAAATTATTTTTATGATTTGAAATGTTAAGATTTAAAATAATTTATTTGACCTGAAAACATTTTATTTTATCAATTCTTAATAACAGTTTATGAAATTTTTTTTACATCATTAAATTTTTAACAATCTAATAAAAGAACACATCAAATAATTTTTAAGTACGTTTGGATATAGGAATAATCTAATAAAATTTAAACAATTTAAATACACAAATAAATGATAAAAATATTTTATAAATTCTTTGATTGTTTCTTAGATTTTAGAATATTAAAATTAAAAAAAAAATTATGTGGCATTCAACAATTTTAAACCTTAAATCAATTTATTTATTTGAGAACATTAAAATTTTATTAATTTTTTACTGTTTTTAAGATAATTTCTTGCTATTTATTAAAGTTGATTAATACTATATAAGTGGTAACATTTTTAGCTTTCTATATGCCCCTTCTCAGCTGCATGTAATAGGCTAAAAATATTACCACATGCATTAGTCAGTAAAAATGTTATACATTTACATTCAGTGCTTGTTTTATATCTTATAATAGCTTAATTGAAGAATATATATTTATATATTTCAGATTATTAAAACATTTCTTAAAATAAGTATTTATATATAATTATTTAATTATTAAAATAATAACTTCAATTCTAGCTCAAAAATTCAAATTCTAATAATATGAAGAAATAAAAATATTCTAATAGCAGTTATAAATTATTAATTTTCTCTCCTTATAAATTTTAATAAGTTAAAATAATAATGTAACTTTAAAATATATTTAGCATAAATAATAGCCTTTTTTTATTAAATAATTAATTTATAAGACATTAAATATATTAAAAGATAAATAAGAATATAATTAGTTGAAAACTGAAACCTGAAAGAAATCTATCTTCTTTTTATAAAATCTTGTAGAAAATTTTTACAAAAAGAATGTGTTTAGTATGAAAATAGACAGATGTAAATTGTGAAGAAAGAGCAGACAAGGAGAATGAATATTATGAGATAACATAATAATTCATTATAACTAATAATAACTGATAGAGATGAAAAAATATGAGAGGATAAAATCATACAGAAAACAGATAAAGATTATAGTGAAGAAAGCTAAACATATTTAAAGATCAAACTGATTACAAGTAAAAGCATTTTCCTCGTATAAAACAGATAATGAGGTTAAGAAATGATTATCATAACAAAAAGATTACATAGATTTTCAGATCATAAATTTTATGATTATAACTGAAAGATTAAAAAGAAATAAACATGATTCTTTTCAACTATACTAAACAAATAATGAATCAGAATATTAATATAAAACTTAGGATTAAGAAGTGAAATCAAAGATATTTTTAACCATATTTACATAAATTAGTTTATTTAAGTTTTCTTTCTTATATTTCATATTATTTGAAAGAAAAAAAAAAGAATTTAAGCTATTTTACTTACATTTCTTATAAATTTAATTAAAAATGAATTAAAAACTATCAATAATTCCAATTTAAATATCTCAAAGTAAAATTTCTGTTTTATATTCTAGATTTCAGAAAATTAACATAAAAAAGAATATACATAATTATATTAAAATAAATAAAATTTATGTAGAAAACACACAGATCTTTCTAATTTTTTCTGCATCAATTATAATTTTAATATAAAAATAAAAATTTTGTAAAAGAAACTTTAAAGATAATTTATTCAAAATATATTTTGGATAAATGAGGAAAATTGAATTAAGTTTTAAACTGAAAACTAAAAATTTATTTATTACAAACTTATTCTCATTCTATTTAACAATGCTTATTCTTGCATCAATTCTTCTTATTATTATTTCTGTATTTTCTAATAAAAACTATTGATATATTTTCTATTAGTGCTGCAGTAAAAAAATAGATATTTATGCTTTCTAATTTAAATTTGTTTTATCACTGCTTCCTACAATTAGAATAGAGTACTGTCTTTATGGTTGTATCTAAAACTATTTTGAAATATTGTTATTTCTTGAAATCAGTAATATTCATAATACACAATATTTTATTTATATTATAAAATATAAAAAAATAATTTTAATATTTTTCTTTTCAAATTATGAAATTTTAATTAGGAAATAGTAATTATTATTTTTAAGAATTGATATAATGCAAAAAATCTTCTTTAATAAATATTTTAGATTTAAACAGTATTAAAGTTAAGATAAAATAGTAACATTTAATTTTAGAAACACAATTGTTTCAAACCTAATTACCTTGTTCAATTCTGGCTCCGAAGTGAATCCCAATCCATAAACAGTATTTGCTCTAATATCTGACCATTGTCCAAATTTTTGGGATGTTTTAGTGAACATCATATTTGGTGTAACAGTACTATTAATGACTGCCTAATGAAATATAAATTAAGAAATATTTATATATTAACTTTAAAACTTCCTAAAATAATTATTTTTGTATTTATATGAATCAAACCAATATTTTAAATACAGTATATATATAGCATATATATTATATATTATTTCTTTGATAAGTTAATTCTTATCTATATTAAAAATAAGATGGATAGATATGCTTATATTAGAACAGACTAACACTATTGAAGTTTCAGAACTGGCAAAATAATTGATTATTTTGTTAAGCTAATGAATTTCAAAGGACTTGAAGATAATCATCAGTAGTCTTCAATCTTGTTCTGGTACATGGTACACACACACATTTTATTTTTAGAGATTAATTAGAAATATAGGTATTACTTCAGTGATTATACTTAGACCGAAGATTTTGATAATTCATACTCTTTATGAATAAACAGCACTGTTGATCAGGTGACCAAGTAATTACCAAGATGGAAGCATGCTGGGTTTCACTATAGGGTTACTACCAATAAACGTTATAATGAGTTTCCACTATAATGTTTACTATCCAATAAGAAAGAAAGCAATGCATAATGCAAAAGAAAAATAGTGATTATTCTAATCTTCAATGCTGTTTTTCATAATAATTAAATGATTTCATTTCAATTCAAAAATATTTCCTGAAACATTTGAAATGAAATCACATATAATAAATTAATTCACTTATCTGAATTAGATAGAATTGGGATTCTATATATCAGAAAATTTTTTGATGGATCTGACCTGAATTTTTGAATTTTTTATTTTCTGAGATTTTTTTTATGGACAAATGCCCAGGCCAAAATAATATGAAAATATAAACAGGACATAAGCTAGAAAATAAATTGAAACATTTCATTTTTGTTTTTAAATGGTATTTTCTTTATTTTTATCTAAATAAACTGCTGGTAGGCATGAGATATACATTTTCTTTGTTTTAAATAATAAAAGTTTTATCAACCAACTTGCATTTGTATCAAATTCAGAACATAAATAAGCACTATAAGCAAGCACAATTTTAAAATTGTGCTTTTAATTATTTTTTAAAATTTTAAAATTATTTAAAATTGTGCTTGCTTATAGTGCTTATTTATGTTCTGAGTTTTAAATAATAAACAGCATTTATTCAATATTACCATACATTGTTACTTTTTAAAAACATATTGAATCATCATATTCTAAGTTATTGGAATATGATGGCAAAATTTTTAAATGCAACCCATTGTAAGTCAAGAATTCTTTGTAGTGTATATTTGTGTTATCAACCTAATACAGTATTATTTCATTCTAAAATTATATCTATGTGCTATATTAATAATCATATTCTACTGAGATCATTGATATAAAAAACAATATATAAGACTGATTATATTAACTTTTTAATAATGTTCTTGAGTATAATGCTCATTTATTTCTACATTTTCTAATTAAACTTAATTGCATTCTGATAATTCTATTTGTTTCTTAATATTTATCTATGCATTTTTAAACATTTATTTTTAAAGAATCAAGAATTTCAATTTATCTTTCATATTAAAAAACTAAAATTCCAGATCAGATGTATTAGAAAAATAAGTAAAAAATGATGGATATGACAAACTATTTAAATATTCATAAGTTTAGATATATAATCATTCATCTAGTTTAGAAAATAAAAATTGCATATATATGTATATATATATATATAAAAATCTTTCAATCTTTTGGATACAATATTTTGAATTTTGATAAAATTTTTTAATTTTAATTTCTAGCAGATATTATAGTAAATATTTAAATGCTTACAATATAAATTTGTATTTATCCTGATCATGTTGGATCAAACAAATTATATTTTCATTCAATTGACAGGGAAGCTAAATTTACTTAATATCCTGAAAATATTTGTATCAAAGAAGAGTAAATAAATCTGGTTTTCCTGTTAATTGATAAAAGTGCAATTTTTTTGCTATATTATAAAATATATTTAATCTACCAAAATATCATGATCAAAAATAGCTTTCTGAACATAATAAATTATGGAATATATTCTATATAAGAGAATTTTAATAGAAATATTGTTGCAGATAGCATTTCTCCTGTAAACTTTTAATTGACTATAGAAGTATTTATTTCATGCATTACATGATATAAATTAAGCCTGCAATTTGACTTGACAGGCAGAATGATTAACATTAGTAATGTCAATGCTAGTACTGTCTGAAAAGTGCTTGTAAATTGAGTGTTAGAAAATTGGAATCATTTATTTCAGTCTTCTTCGGATATATGTTAAATAGTTTAAATGCTTTATAAATGTTATTAGTGACTTGTACAACTTATTCTTAAATCCAGTTATGTCATATTTTAAATTATAAATTTTATTTAAATTTTAAGTTCAAAAAATGTTCTGATAACAACTCTGGAATGTTAAAAAGTTTTCTCAAAATAAAAGCTTGATATTTATAGAAAATTTTAAAAAATTCTTTGAAATTGTTAACATTATCTGCTAATTACTTTTAAAAATAAAAGCTGGATTTAATAAGACAAATGATTTACTGTTATATTTAAGTTAAAAAGTAAATGTAATATTAAATATGTAGTCCTTTGATGAATGTTCATAATTGGAAGTTAATTATCTTCTAGTCATAATATACTTATTTAAAAAATATGCAATTTAATTATTTTATAAAATTCATTATATTAGTTATTAGTTTCAACATCTTATAATACTACAGTCTACTTTTGATATTTGAAAATATATTTTATTAAAAATTCATTTTATTTTGTTCCTTTTTAAATAGTGAAAATAATCTTGTAATCTTTAGAAACAACTTTAAGACAAGTATATTTAAAATAATTAACATGCATGTTTGTTCTAAAATGAATATTATTCAACAGTCATGAGTTTATATCAATTTATTAGCCTATTTTCCAAAGGAAACAGAAGTTTATAAGATAGAGCTCATTTCTGTATGTATGTTTGCCTGTATGTATGTGTATCCCTCTCTAATAATTTTTGAATTACTAAGCATATTTCCATAAAATTTGGTAGTGATGTTCCACCATTAATGGAAACCTCAATGTCATATAATTTGTTCTTATAGAATTGTCATAATTTTTATCAAAATTTTATTTTATATTTTTGACAATAGATGGCACTAAATTTTAGCAGTGTAAGAGTAATCCTCAATATTTACCACTACACTATCACAGGCATACTGATGTGATGCCATTGTGAAATCTATACTGTTAAATTTATATTAAAATTGGACACAAAACCAATGGATTCCAAATGTTGAATAAATGAAAAATGAAAGATTAAAAATCATCTACTTTCTAAATGACACATTTGAAAGTAGATGATTTTTAATCTTTTTGGAACTGTGTTTTTTTTTTTTATTCATCCCTTATAAAGTTTAATTTCTTTTTTCCTCCAACACTATTGGTTTATCATTTAAAAGATTTCTATGCTGATTCGGAAATATATTTTGTACATACATTACCCTCATAAAGAACTGCTATATAATAAATGTTTTATAAAATCTGTATTAAAAAACTATTGCTTGATTACAGAAATTTTGGAATAAAACTGTTTCTTAATCAATAGCAAGCAGACCATCAACATTCAACAGCTTTCTTTCCTTATAATTCATACTGTTTGTTAGTCAAACAATCCATTGCTGAAGAAACATTGAGAACCATTGATCCTATGCAATGCACACCTAAGTAATCCTCTTAGTAGTTGCAATTATTGAAATATGAAATATTCAATAATTAAAATTAAAATTGTTGTTTTAATATAAGAATATATTTTTAGTAGGGTTGACTAGAATCAAATACTAGATATAATAACAGCTGAATTAAAAGTAGCCCATATGCTTTTATTAGTGCAAAGGACCTCTTGCTTAGAAAAAACAGTAAATAATACACCTTACCCTGAAAATTTTTAAATATAGGTATTCCTGCACTTTATGAAAATTGAGCATTCCTATGAAACCTTTTGTAAATTTAAATGGAGTAAAGCAAAAAACCAATTATCATTAATTTATATGAGGAAAAATTTTGAGCATTCCCAGATCAAAAAATAAAAAAATACCCTATCAAATCATACCACGTAACCCATAAAAACCTAAAATAACATTAACATATAGTAAAAGCAGAAATGATATGGTAAATACACAGAATAAAGTTGTTGTTTTGTAAGGATTTAGTGATGTAAAGGCCAACTGGACCATACTGCAACAAACGTAAGTTGATACAGTCTAATGATGACAGAAAATGATAAGAAGAGGAACAATATAAAAGCTGCTTAATGAATCAGAGTCTTTATAAAGTAGAAATAATGTTTATACATTATAGTTTCAATTACGACACCACTTATGGTTACAGTTAAGCTGCTATTATTTCATATAGGATATATTTGTTATCTGTGACAACAACTTTTAGAGATCATTACAGGTTAGTTGACACCCATGAGGGAGTCAACCAGAAGGTTGAAGGATGGGGTTCAATAACCTGGAAATGGATCCCTTTTGAAAAACTAGAGGTGTGGGATCTCAAATTGAACTCAGATCCTCTAAGATAGCAAACTACTACATTACCAAATGGCTATCTGGCCAACTTCTTTTTTTGTAAAAGTAAAAATCCTATTCAGATTTCTAATTTGTTGGCAAAAATAGGTACCAATGTAGAACTTTTATAAAACAAGAAATAATGCTAAGTGAACTTTCTTAAAACAATAAATACCTGTACTATTGAAAAAGTGGATTAAATCACAAATTCTTTCAGGGATTTTCTGATATAAATTTTTATAAATTGAAATTTTCAAATTTTAGAAATACTCATTATTATTTGAATTTTAGCATATTTTACTATACTACTAAATCCTTTTATTAGTAATGGACTTCTTATACACAGATTTGAGAAATAACAAATAAAATGAAGTTGATTATGAATATTTTATTTTTGATGGAACTGTTGGAATTGAGAGACATTGACCTATTTTTTAATCATTTCTTTACATTCAATACAATGTTAATTATATTTGTGTATTATCTGAATGAATTAGTGTTATTTAAATAAAGTATTGCACTACTGTTTTAGCAACTTTTAAGTTATTTTTATCAGAGCCCGCTCTAGGGGCAGGCAACCCAGACATTTGTCCGGGGTGGCAAATCTAAAGGGAGGCATTTTGGTTGTGAATGTGACAAAATATTTATAAGTTAATTAATCGAATTTATATTTGTCAATTTTTTCTTTAGCTAAAATTACCACGCAATTTAATTTTGTATTTACTGTTTTTGCCCAAGGTTAGTAGAAGGATAATACCCCGTTCGCACTACCTTAAGTTCAGAACATTTAAGTTAAACTCGTTTAAGGTAAAGACGTTTGTTATAGGAGGCGTTCGCACTCAACAGTCACTAATGAT
>WUQG02129898.1:0-24507 GCA_011317285.2 Androctonus mauritanicus | reverse complement strand
AACGTTAGCCTTTTGAATAAATATCAACTTATTAACTGCATGAAGTGCTTAGTAATTATTGGTGTACTAATTATTTTCAGTACTCTATACCACCATCAACTATATACAAAAATATAAGAAAATATCTATAAAAACAGAACAAAGCAATTTAGAAAAATTTTAGGAAATTTTAAATGTATCACTTTCATAATAAAGTTGTTTTGAATATTTACTGCAGAAGATGCGTTATTTTAGACTTTATTTATTTATCAGAATGATAATTTTTGAGAATTTCATAAATTTAAGACAATATCTGATGAAAATTTGAAAATTTTTAATTAAAAGAAAAACAATAATTTGGCAAGTTTATTACCTTATTAGACTTGAATTCAAAGATCACTCGCACTAAGGACTCTAAAATTCAAAGCTGAATGGCAAGTAATAAACTAAACAGGTAATATCTATCATAAAGTATACTAGTGTATTATAGTGTATCTATATATAAATATTCCAGTGTATTATATTATATATAATTATATTTATATTAATGATTTTGAAATGCTTTAACATCAATAGGTAAAATGGTGGCAATTTTTTGGCATCCAAGAACCAACCAATTAAAAATTCTTACATTGAAAATCTAAAGAGAAACAAGCTTCCAGTTTATGAATTTTTGCTTAAACAATTTTTAAAGCCCTGATAATCTTCATAAACTGAAGAATACCTGAATGGTAAAGTCAAAAATAATAAAGAAAGCAAAACAAAACTATAAAAGAAAATTATCTATATTGGTAAATAAATGAAATTTCAGTAAATAAATGAAATTTCAGTAAATAAATGAAATTTAATTGTAACTAATTTAATGTAACAAAAGGAAAAATAATAAATTTTGGAATCCAAATATTATATTCTAAAAAAATGGTTAATATTTGATCAATAATAATGATATATATAGAATATACACATACTGTCATATATATATACAGTATATATAAGCCTATGAGAATGAAAATAAGTTAACTTAAAACTTATTTTGAGAAACTCAAAATATTGTTTGCTATACTATGGTAAAATCAAGAATCACATTTGAAAAAATGTACTGAAAAATAAAAAAACAGTAATTCTTTATTTAGAAGAAAAACTTTTATGCAATTTTTATTCTTTTTTTAAAATTTGGGAACATTAAAAATATAAGCATGGTTGGGAACATATGCAATTTTTCAAAAATACTAATCATGCTTATATTTTTAAAATTTGAATAAAAGTTATATCAGTTTCAAAGTTATATCAGTTTTAAGTTAAGTACAAGTATTTTTAAAGTATTTTCAATCTCACCATGGTCAGAAGTTGGAAATGATTAGAACTCACTATGGTCAGAATGATCACTTTAGAAATGAGACCAAGTTAGAAATGACCAACTTATGAATTGCCAACTGCCAATATTTATTATTACACTCTATTTCATTGTAATCAACTTAATGAATACAAAAATATAAGAATCAGACATAAAAATAAAGCTTTCCATATATCAGATCATTGTTCAGATCTTCAAACCATGCCAATTACTTTGGCCAATCACAGAATTTACTGATTACACAGTCATAAATATGAGTGGTCATAAACTGAGGACTTCATGTATAGAGATAAAATTGTAAAATTAGTAAAAGATGCAATTCACTGTATTGTATACTATTCTTAAAATACTTTTGCTTTAATGGACTTCAGCCATTAATTGACACTCCTTCCCTCTATTAATCTAACCTGAAATTCTATTGTATGTTAAAATTTTAAAAGATTTTTAAAAATTCAGGAATAATTCATATTTTCATAATTCCATATAAATTAATTTCTGTTGAATGCATGATTTTAATAATTAATTAAAACTTCACAAAGGAAAAAAATCACATTTAAATATATTATATAATATCATACGGTTTAAAATATTTACTTATAAAAAAATAGCATAAATTTAATACAACCACATACAATATATAAAAGAGATGTTTTTTTATAAACATTGAAAAATGTTAATAGTGGTAAAAGTTAATAAACATTGGTCCATAAGGCAATGCTTATTAACTTGAAATGCACATATTCATTTGTCAAAATATTTAATAAAGCAATATATAAATTGTATTTATATTATAAAATTTAAATTATTGTTTAAAAATTATATGAAGGGGGTCCACAATATATGTCATGGTGATATATGTTGTTTCATATAAAGATCATTAATAATTATGAATGATAAATTTGAAATATATAAAAGTTATTCATGCTTATGTCATTTGAACAAAACATACATATCTATTTTTCTCAAACTTTCTCTTTCTGTATTTAAATTCATAATTGAGCCATTTATTTTGAAAGTAGCTTAAGTTGATTTGTTTTTAAATTGAGGATCAGTTTGTTTTTAAGATCCATTCGTTTTTTTATTTAAGGATTTGCATCTGAATCAATTTAAAAATATTGATTACTGATAACATGGTAATATAATGTTTTTGTGTTTAGAAAAATATATAATTTACTGATCCAATCAGAGTTAATAAACATTATTTAAAAAGAAGAACATTTTTGGCAGTCATAAATGGACTTAAGCCACTTTCAAAATTAATGAAATGATGTTTTTAATTTTTGAAAAAGCATAAGTCCCTTGAAAAGGAATATAATAGCCTTAAAATAAAAAGAAACTATAATTTTGTGTCAAAGTTAAAAATAGAACATTTATTCACTTTCGATAGAATTATACAATCAAATTATATTTATATCTTATATTCCTGATTCTCGAGAAAAATTCTTATAAAACTCCGAAACTAAAAATATTCTGCAAATTCGTATCATAAAAGTTTCATAATGATTCATTAATTATTACGGCCTTTTTTTAGCCCCGCAATATCTTTGAGTCAATAAACTAAGCAGATAAGTCATGTGGTTTATCTGCATCACTTCTACTAACTTTATATTTCAAAAAGAAAATTATCAGAAACTAATCACAAATAATATTTAAAACAGCCATATAAATCTAACACACAGATCAACAAATTGTACAAAAATTATTCATTTTATTATAATTTTAAATATTTCTATTGTTTTAAATGCTGCCATGTTGTGGCATAAGCAGATTTATGATGGCATTTATTTACAAGCCAAAACAAATATCTAGTTTTAATCCCATTTAGCAGTTCACCAGAATAACAATGACATTCATTGATGTTTAAGATCATTAGTCGACTGTTTATTGCTATGAAAAGCACTCATCTTTGGAAGCATTTGGGTATATGCGAATTTTAGTTTTCAAATATGGACTTAGGGCACTTTCAAAATAAAATTTTTTACCATTCCAGTCACTAGTTAATTTTCTATTAACAAATTCTCATTGAATTTGAACATATTAGCTGTAAATTGTTTAAAAATGAAAAGATCACATAGAATTGTGACTATTATAAATGTTAACTTTATTTTTTTGAAAAACAGATTTAGGCCACTTTCAAAATAAACAGCTCAATTGAATACTGTATATAAAATGCATATAAAATATATCATTCTGCAAAGTTATAATCACCATGTACAATCATTTTTGCTAAGATAACAGAACTTATAAATGATAGTTTGTCCTACTATCATATGATTTATGATACAAAGATTCATGATGACAAACAGATGAAGATAAACTCCTTTATCATGAAAAAAAGCCAGAAAAATCCTCAGTCTAAAGAGCTAGTCATAGAAATAGCAGAAACATCAGTTATAGTTATAGCAATTTCAAATACTGAAGAATTACTCTTCTTCATTATTCTTCTATTTTTCCTATTTCACTTACTTGTGTAATAGGAAAAATAACAATGAATTTTTTTATGTATTTTTAATAATTTCATAAGATATTTTCAAATTATTATTTAGCAATTACAATAAATTATAGTATATTACAGTTTAGTGTATAATGAAATAAACATTTTCTATACATATATTTATATATTTCCATATAAATTCATATTTTTTTATCTGAATCCTTAAGATTATTTCTGCTTAGACTTAATATAACTTAATATTTTAGATGCAGCATGGCTATACACTATTAATGATCGTTGAATTAATTATATATAGACTGTTATTTATTTATAAATTTATATTATAATATATATATTATAAGATTTATATTATTATTCTTTTATAATGAATATGTTAATTTGTTATATATAATTGATATTGAATTAATGCATAAATTTTGAATTTCGAATTTAGAATTGAACTTAATAATGATGTTACATTAAATTTATATGTTTGATCTTATAGTTTATAGTGATGAAGATAGTTTTGTACTGAAAACACTTCACTAAATAAATAATAGTATGCATAATTACTTCTGAAATGTGCTTGAGTTTAAAATATCAAATTTTTTAGTTGATCTGAAATATAACTTCCACATCATACATTAGTTCAAGGAGAAATTGAGATCGGATGTGTTGTTTCAATATTAATCATACTTGTAAAACATAATTACAATGTATATCAAGGATCCTCTATATTAATAACATACATTGTCAAAAAAAAATCATATATCAAGGAGGAGTTGTCAGAATCAAATTAAACTTTATAAATGTGATTGTAATGTTAATATAAGTGATTATAATATCAGAACAAAAAGATACTTTATTGCAGAAAACTGAACACATGAAAAGAGACTCTAGTATCATGTTGAGTCATTTCTAGAGTGATATAAGATGTGATATAGGCAGGCATGGAAGCATGCAAGACCCTTATGGTATCCTATGACACATCTGTCCACAGTTACTGTAACTGGACCTCTAGTGTGTACAAACTTGTAGGTTGTTGACTGTTGAACTTGTTGGCATCCCAGATGGGAGCTCTTCCATGATAGGCAATATATGTGGCTGCAGGATATCCTGAACATAGTGCTGTGCTGCCATTGTCTCTCGGATCACTATTAAGGTGATCAACTGTTGTATGTGATGGCTCCCCAGACCATCATACCAGCTATGGAGGCAATGTGCCACTTGACAGCAAAGGCAGGATTGCAGCACTGACCAGAGGGCCTCCAGATATGAA
Organism: Androctonus mauritanicus; assembly: GCA_011317285.2. Lineage (NCBI taxonomy): Eukaryota > Metazoa > Arthropoda > Arachnida > Scorpiones > Buthidae > Androctonus > Androctonus mauritanicus. The sequence continues at coordinate 19,461 of WUQG02129898.1, read as the reverse complement.
CACTGCTATTATCAGTGCTCAAACTGAACCTGGATTCATAAATATTAATAATAAATTTATGTTTCTTTAAAAAAGAAGTTAGTGTGATTCCCATTTACCAACATGCACTGAGCTGTAGTGATTAAAAAAATCTGTTGCATAAAAGGAGATGGATATGGAAATAATTCCAATATAATTGAACATATATATCACTTCTAGAATCAATATTATTGTGTAAAGTGAACCTGGATTCATTACTGAAGACAACCCAGTTGCATTCTATAGCAATCCAGTTTTGTTGTATATAACACTATTGCAAACGCAAACTATGGTGGGTGGCTGTCAATAGCAGCACATGTAATGGGTACTGTGAGATCAAATGTCCTTTGGTTAAGCACCTTGAAATGGTTCTGGCAGAGACTGGGACTTATAATGATTGTGCCATATGTTTCTGGATGGTAAACAATGAAACTTGGATCTATTCATGCCAGACAGAGGAGCAGATTGTCCTCTCTACTAGTGATCTATCGAGGGCATCCTGAGCATGGTCATCGTGTGTGCATATCATCTCATCCATTGGCCCCAACATTTCCTAACAATTTCATCAGAATGGCCTAGGTGTCAGGAAATTCATCAATACAACCATCCAGCTTCTCTGATTCCAATAATCCAGCCCCTCTCAAACTTTGTTAACTGGGCGAATTCTCTTTGACTGCATCGTAATAGCATGTCTAGTGATGTCTAGTATCACCTGTTGAAGAAGGATAAATATCCCTCCTCAACAGGTAAACTATAGACAAGTAGCCTCTGAGAGCATTTTATAGCACAATAAAGGAAGCACTTTTATTCTTTATGATGGCAAGTCTGTTCATCTAATCACATCACAATTCCAATCATTTATATATCTGCTTGAGATATAATTGCATGTTAAGTTTTGTAGCAAAGTGACAACTCCTTCTTGGTGCATAATTTTTTTTTGCACAATGAGTATATATCTATTTTAATAGTAATCATTATCCCTTGTAATCATTAAAGTTTTTCTTCATTCATCAATGAGATTATTTTAGAAATCTCTTAATATATAATAGTCAAATCTAATGGATAACAATGAAATGAATAAATGAATACAAATAGTGAATGAACATAAACAAACAATGAATCTTTAATAAAGAGAGAATTAGAAAGGAAAAATAATGATTTTCTTTAGCAAATTTTTTTAAAAGTTAAGAATGAACTATTTCGGAGAAAGCTATGCATGAATAAATATAGCATTTTGTCTATTAGTATTAATTTCATATTACAAATACTAATACAATATCAAATTTACTATCTGTATAATTTTAGAAATTGTGTGAATGTTTAATGGAATCATTAATCACACTTTTAATAAAAGCTTCCATTATAACTGTATGCTAAAAAAAGCTTTTAATTCTCTAATGTTCACAAAAGAAATTATAAAATACTTGATCTGTGCCATTTAAATTTGTTTAGTACATTTTTGTATCAATATCAAGTAACTTAATTTTGGAATAAATAAAACAAATCTGGCTTTCAGCTTTAAAAATCAAAGAGATTATTTAACATGTATTTACCAAAAATGTAAACTAGTAAGAATATAGCAGAGTGGAACTTAAAGTAAAATTAACCTTATGGCCCAACCAGTCATCATGGATAGGTTCTGTTGGCAGATGTTCTCCTTCTGCATTTAAATCTGTAATTACATCCTAAGAATAAACATAAAAAATAAATTTTTGTACATAAATCTGTATTATAATGATAATCTACATATATATATGTAAATTAAAAAAATTTATATATTTTCAACAATTTAAAAACATTCAAAACTGTTATTTACTTGAAGAGAAAGTGTTCCTCGAATGGACACAATAACTGTTCTTTTCTCATGATCCACAGCAACAAAAAAAGGTGTTTCTCCAACCTAAAAAATGAGCGTATAGAATTGTATAAACTTATACCAATTTACAAGAATGCAAAATTGATGTAAATAAATAAATATATTTATTAGATATCTGAAAATGGAAATTCTTTTATCTGAATACTAGTAGTCCTTAATATATGATCGCTTTGACTTATGATGACTATACTTATGATGGCAATGTAGTCAGTAAATTCTGTGATTGCTCAATGCAATTCCATTCGTTTGAATCACTGATCCAATGGTCTGATATATGGAAAGCATTTTTTTGAGTGTGATTCTTATAGTTTTGTGTTCTTTATATTTATTAAGATAAAGTATAGTGTCCTAGTAAACATTAATAGTAAGAAATCTATAAATTTTTGGCATTTAAGACTTACGACCATTCTGACTTATGATGGGATTTGAAATCAAACTCCATCATAAGTTGAGGACTATTTGTATATATACTATATATATATTTGTAAATTCTGTAAACTTTGTAATGACTACTTAATGAAACTTTAAATTCTGTAAACTTTGTAATGACTAATTAATAAAACTAATAAAGAGAGAATAATTATGTTATTATTCTTTGATTACTAATGAATAAATATATATATCTCATGTATATCTTTGGTTTGTTTATATATGTTTGTGTCACATCACCATGAAGACATATTCATGATGACATAATATCATAGCAATTAATCTCCTTAATGATAGAAGTTACAGCTACCAATCTTTGCATAATTCTCAGCAATGGTCCAATTGAAATAACTTAAATAATTTAGTCACTAGATGACATTATGTATAGTCTATGTTTTCTGAATAAATTGTATTAGGTCACGGTGACATCATCATCACATAACAATGGGTCAACATAAAACTATTTCAATTCATGACATCATTATAATGTCATGTCACCATGATGAAGACATAATCGTGATGACATACTATCATGGCCTAATACTTTGTTAAATCTATATTAAAATTGGACACAAAAAGCAAATAGATTCTAAATGCTATAATTAATTAATTATATGGCAAAATGATTTTGTTCAAATTCGGGATGTCATCATGATATAACAAATAGATTATATCATATAAAAACACAAATGACATCATTGTGACATAATATTGATAATGATTTCATGATTTTATACTTTAATAAATTCAGAAAGACAAATAATTTCTAACAGTTACTTCAAATAGTTTAATAATGATATAACATTTTGATAAACATGAAGTTTGAAATAACAGATGAAATCAATACATGAAATAATTTCCAATTAAAACAATTTTTCCTGGGGATAATACAACAAATATTGGTAAAATGATTAATTTTCATAGTGATAGAAATAGATAATTTCTAATCTATTTCATAGATTAGAAATAGTGCACAGCATCATGGCATTACAAACTTCAATGCTCATCTAAGTAAATCTTTTTCAAATCGAAGTGCAGAAAGACTAGACTCATAAGTTTATGAACCTTTGGAAAATTATGAGAGTTGTATTAAAAAATACATGAATGACTAACTGAAACTGTATAAGAAATCAGTATGCAAATAATCAAAACCAAATTTTTCCTAATATACTGTTTTTAAATTATGCCATAACAACTCAAAGCACACTTTGCTAGTACATTATATATCTAATATCCTAATTCTAAAAATACATTTATTAAATATATATATATAATAAATATATGCTTAGAACTAGGAATTTTTGTTTTTGATTATGCATATATTGTTGTGTGTTGTTAATTATTTATCAATCAAATAAAAAAATTAAAAGATATTAAGAAAACTTATTATGCATAAAGTTTCCATTAATATTATTGTTTGAAAATTGACTACTTCCATAATATTTCCTAACTGCGTTATATCAGCACTGTGCATGTAAAGATGGGTAATGAGACCTTGACACAACAATGATGCAAAAACTACAGTTTAAATAAACAATAACTTCCTTCAATTGAGAGATTTTTTTTACAAAGAAATAATCTGATAATATTTCAATGAGAAGAAATACTTGTTTTAATTTCCACAAGGAATAAATTGTGGGATAGAATGGCAGAATAGTAATAGTACCAACTCCAATTTCCTGGAAAGAGTTCTTGGCTGTCTTCCCTTCCTTTTGATATATGTCACGGAAGAAATCTTGCGGTCTAAACTTACAACAATAATCATCTTTAATACTGGGGTCCTTCTACCAGTGTTCATACACTGGTAGAAGGAGAAGTTTATCATGTTCCAAGCAAATTATACAGTTACTCTGATAGAAAGAAATGGAAATACTGGCCTCTTTCTATTGGAGCTGAGTCAATATTGGACTTCTTTTTATGAAAACAAAATAATGACTGACTATAACCCTGTGACCCTGTGACCTTTCTCCAAATTGAAACTGTCTTCTCTTGCAAGAGTTCCAGGCAAAACCTAACCCTTCTTTTCATCTTTTTCCCAGAAAAAGACAGGATGCTTATATATGACTGACTTTTGTTGATGCTTATACATGATGACTTTCTCTAATTCTATATGACACCTGCATATAATAAAATCTTTCTTCTCTGTCACTTTATCATTTGTTTATCTATTTAATACTTTGATGCTTGCACTGTGGAGAACAAGTCTCTGAGTCGGATAGTATGATGGTAAATTTTTTTTGCTTATTTCTCCTCCTATTATTTCTCTCTCCCCCTCCAAATTCCTTTCTCCATTTTTTTCTTTGAGACACTAAAAAAAAGGAGATTTAGAGGTGAAGAAAGATACATTACAATCAACCCAAATTCCTATTCTCTACACAGATGATGAGGGTTGTAAAGACCAAAAATATTTCTGTATTTATGTACTAAATATAATTTGCAGTTAATAAAGTGTTTTTTCATATGTACTGATATGAGTGACTGAGTGCTAAAAATAGGAATTTGTTCCTTCTTAGTTTCTTTATGATTTATAACAATGAAGTATAAATAAAAAAAATTAATTAATTTTATATTTAATATTCTATTGTACAAATAAAAATTGATCTGCTATTCGACAGTTATGAAAAAAAATTTTAACATGCTATTTATAAATACAATGATTAACAATATAAATTGAAATAGTAAAAGCTATACCAAAACTCTGCTTATAAATTATAACTTTATCCAAAAATAGACAAAGTTTTAATAACAGTAAAAATTTAAGACCAATTATTGTTTATACTTTAATTAAATAATGTTTTTTATTGGAAACACAATCCCTTCAAAATTTGAAGATTTCAATCCTTCTCTTATCTAAAGATCCAATCCTCTTCAGCTTATAGAACAAAATACAAGAAAGTTTGAACGATCAAATCAAAGTTTCAGAAATTTTTAAATAAAGAGATGCTTACACTGTTCTAACATATAATATGGCACTAAAAATGCTCCTATAAGAAATAGAATAAAAATACAATACCTAGTCAGACAACAACCTAAAAGTTTGATTCAATTGTTTGAACTTTCTTGTATTTTATTCTGTAAATGAAGAGGATTGGTATTTCTAATGAAAATGTAACATAAATGAAAAATCCACGAATAATAATAATAATTACTTAACAATCCTAATCTATCTTGCCAACTCAAATAAATTGAGGATTAGGAAATCTTTCTATCACACTTTTTAAATATAATTAAAAAGTGTGATAGAAAGATTTCCTAGTCCTCTTATATTTAAAAGAATTACCTCAACGTGATAAGTTGCATACACAACCTCCATGTTGTGTAGCTGACACATTTTTCTAAGTGCAGCATAATTGCAAAGACAACAATTATCCTCTACAACTGTAGCTGCATCATACTTTCTCTTTTGTCTTAAAGGCAAGCAATAACATCTGTTAATATTCATTAAAATTATAAAAATATATTTTTGATACTATAAAATTATAAATTTTGACACACTAAAAATAACAAAAAATAAATAAATATGTATATATTTACCTTATATAAGGACAAAGTTGACAACATCCTGTGCTGCTGTTAACCATCATAAACATTGGCCAACCATAAACTGCCAATGCATAATGAAGATAGTGTGTTATTGTTTGTACTTCTTTAGCTACATTCTGAAAGATAAGATTTTTCAAGCTAATCAATTTCATATTATACAATTTCCTTTATTAATAAAAAATACAGATTATTATACTAAAATATATTAATTTTTACTACATTAAAAAATACTGTAACTAATCATGTTTATTCTATTAAATTTTTCATATTGTTCTCAAAATTTAGAATGGGAAATAATATATACATTACTCATGTTTAAAAAAAACATATCTTAGAAATTAAGTGCTTTCCTCTAAAATTTCTTTCTCAGAAAATATTTTTCAAATTCATTGATAAACATGTTTACTTTTAAAGTTATATTGATTCGTCAACTGTAACTAATGCCAATCAACTATAAGAGGATACTGTTTTCTGTTTTGAAATCTATAAACTTCAAAAATTTAATTTGTAATCTGTTTATAGCAGTTGAAATTCTCCTTTTTTGTTATTTTTATATCATTCATAATCTAATCTAGAATCTCTTTTGATCACTACAATATCTGAACTATTGTCATTTGAATGATTATATGATTTCAAGCAATAAATTCTTCTCTGGAATAAAGAACTATAATATATTTTTAATATACACTACAATGATTTTGCAAATCTAAAACAACATTTATCAAATAATGAACTTACACTTTCAAATATTTTGATATTTCTTAATGAGTTTTCTTTCTATTAAAGCAAATATTAAATCAATAGGCATTCTCTTATTATATATTACTTTAGTGGGCAAAATAAATCACATATGAAAACTTTATAATAACCTAAAAAACAAATATGATTAACGATTAGTGTTTCTAAAATTCATTTATTGATTTCAGTATTAATTTTACTTTTCTAACAAGTTTTATAAAAATACAAGATAATGAATACAAACTGCATATTTTACAAAAATTTCACTTTCCAAAAGGAAGATAATGAACAAACATGTTTTAATAAAGATGATACATTTTGACTGCAAGTATCATTACAGTTTTATGAAAATAAAATTATTTACTTTTAATGATATTAATGATATAAATTGACAGTATCAAGTAACATTCTTCATTACAAAATAAAAATTCATCTACTTTAAAGTTATTATTGTTAAAAATTAAAAATGAAAGCACTTAGGATGCATTTACTGTTACTTAATATCTAAATATCCAATAAGCCAAATTTTATAAGCAAGTTAAGTCTTATGATACTGCAAATATACATAAAGCTCTGAACTTATTTTAAGATAATTTATTTCATGCAGGAATATTCTGATTTTGGCCTTTACAAAAATTTTATTTTAACTTATCTCAGTTGTATTTAAACACAGCTATAATATGTTTAAATTTTCATTTTATAAGGAAATGTTGTATAAACATAGCAAATAAGTATATAACTTTGTATATAGCTTAGATAGGCTACAATAACAATCAAAAGCATCTGCATTGAATAAATTTTTCTGTTAAAGCTTTGCATGTATTTGCATTTCAACTAAATAACATTTAAGTTTTTCTTTGTATAATGCTGTTTAAAATAAAACTATAGTATAGTAAATTTCACTGATTGGAATTAAATGCAGAAAGGGATAATATGAATAAGATGAAAGTGAAATTATTGAACATAGTTACATATAAATATTTTCTAATTAGTTTATAAAATAAACCTCAACTTATAAATATTTATACATAACAAATATAATTACACAATCCAATAATGTATATTAATTTAAATGATAGAACAAAAATATAATAAAAGAAAAATACAGTAGAAACTTTGTTTAACAGACCTTGTTTTAATGGATTTCAGATTTAACAAGCAAATTATTTGGATTAAACTTTTATTTGAAATTTTTGCCACAAAATGGATGGATGATAGTAGTTTTATATGGAATATTTTGTTGTAAAGAAGTAATGCCAATGTTATTTTATGGTGTTTAAGCCTAATATATGCAGCATTTTGATATGCAAGAAGAATGCAATGTTATCTTATTTGAGGTTAGGCTTAGTAGGTCAGCATCAGTTACTTATTTACACACATATATGAGTAGAAAAATATAATATATATATTTTATTTTAATATACTGTACTGTATTTTTTAAAAACCTTCATTTTAACAGACTTTGACCATTGACAGATACTTCTTTTCCTCTATTAGTCCATTAAATTAAGATTCTACTGTATAGATATTGTTCTAGTTATGAACATTTATAATTAAAATACCATTTTATTTTCATTTTTTGAAAAATTTAAAAACTTTTTATACAGAAATATTAAAAATTATGATAGTAAAGTATTATAGCAGATATGTTATACTGCATTTGTTAAACTATTTAATTGCCATAATTTTTAAATGAAGATATATAATCAGATGTTTGATAAAATCTGCAGTTGATCTATATATATTTTTCATAAATATAAATAATTTACAAAATTATTTAATATATAGGTACAGTACTTCAAATGATGCACTTTAGCTGCAATTAAATACAATTTATTATTAAATTATTGCAATTTATTTTTAGAGATTCTAATTTGAGGCACCATAAATTGATCCAATTTTTAAATTACTAATATAATCAATGTATTCAATCATATGTTTGATCACATGTAAGAAAATTTTGAACAACAAACTATTCAATTTCTAAAAATTCTCAGGAATATGTCTTGTTCATAACTAGAGAGAAGCTTGTAAAATTTTTATATTCAAACAATAAGAGAAATAAAACACTTTGCCTTCTTAACAATAACCAAGAAATACAGTTTGCCTATAGTGCTGTATTTCTTGGTTATTCAAACAATATTTATTATAATTGAATTCAAAACAAAGAGAACAAAAATATAATTAATTTTAAATATATTATTTAAAAAATTGTAAGTATACATTAATCAGAAATTTTTGAATATTTCTGTTAAGTTTCCACATTTCTATTAAATTTCTTGTTATATATCAACAGCTGTGGAAAAATAATCCAAATATAAAGTTGAAATTATTAAGGAACTGATGTATATAATATATCATATCTATTCATATATTTTATATCTCCTAATATATGCAAGTTGAATATCCACAATCCAAAATCTGTAACTTCACTTTTACAATGAAAGATGATACAATAGTGTGTGTACAGCTATTGTGCACTGTTGTGATTCTGTAAAATATCTTACATTGTCATTGAAAGATGTTTCTAACTTCTTATTTTTTTGTCATATTGTTTATACAACATTAAAAAATATCAAAAAGTTCTGATAATGATAACCCTATGGGAATGTTTCAAATAAGATTTTTCCAGAAATTTTAAATGTATTCATTTTCATTGTTTGCATTATATGTATAATCTTTGCTTTATGTTAAATAAAAAGGAATTTTTTTCGTAATTTTAAATTTTTTCAACTTCTCTTCAACTCTATCATATCATGTATTCCAAAATCCAGAAAAATCTAAAATCTGAAACACTCCTGCCAAGTATTCTGGAATGGGGGTACTCAACTTGAATGACTTAGAAAATAAAAGTCGAAAGAAAAAATTTTTGCATTTTTACATATGAGCAGTTCATTTTGAAAGTGACCTAAGTCCATTTATCAAAAAATCAAGCGAGCTATTTAAATATGTACATTTCTACATTATCTTTCCATTTTGAAGCAAATTGTAAATAATATATTTAAAATCACTAAGAATTTTATAAAACGAAAATTAGTTGGCTAATAGAATGACAAAAATTTTTATTTTGAAAGTGGCTTAAGTTCCATTTTAAGAATTTCAAATAGATATAGAGTATATTATGCAGTAAAATTTTATGAGATAAGAGCTTTTTGTTTTAAATATTAATGTAGTTTGGTTCGATTAGCTCAGATAATGATTTTTTCAGTAATAATAATTTCATTAAGTATATAATTTTAATATAATATATTAATACAAACAAGCAAGCAAGATTACCTAATGATAGAGACTTCAGAGTTGTAGAAAAGGCATTAAGAAAAAATTGTTTGTTTGTCTCTAAGGAATATTATGAAGTCATAAAAAAGTGTCAGAAAAATAAGTTCATTCTATATGAAATGAAATGAGAGGATTTCATTTCAACTAAGCCTCTAGAGGACACGATTTTTAGAAAGTTAAAAAATACTAACGGAGAAAGGGTAAATTGGTTTAAAATATGTTGGATGCGATTTTTGAGAACTGAACTATATAAAATGTTCTATAAGACATCAATGAATGATGATGCACTATTCAAAACTCTAAATTTATTACCACATCAGGGGAGACTAAAAAACTTTAATAATATCGAGCTGACACCAATGTACAAAAAAACAAGGCCAATTGCAACATTAAAATACAATGATTTAATGGATTTATTACACCATATATCACCTACACACCATAATTATTTTAAATCCCTCCTGCAAATTGGAAGGATTGGAAGAAATATGCAAATTGAGGAATGACTAATTAGTTGCAAAATATTATTAATTTTTAAGTAACATTTCTTTAATACTGAATAAAAGTTGAATATTTTTTAATTTTATAACATAAAATTGTATATATATATTTTTTTTATTTCAAGGGAAATTAATTTTTTCCATGGACTTGTGTCTTGTTAAGAATTAGAAAAGTTATTTCATTAATTTTGAAAGTGGCTTAAGTCCATTTATAACCATAAAAAACAATTATTTATAAACGATGTCAATAATGCTAATTGGATTGATAAATTATACAGTTTTAGAAACACAAAAATATTATACTACCATTTTATTAGTTACCAATATTTTTAAATTTATTAAAATGCAAACCCTTAAATATCTCGATTTTAACATAAATGGAAATCAAGATATTTATATTAATGGTTCTAGATATGAGCCGTTTATTTAAAACAGCTCATATCTAGAAGCAAACAAAGTTACACATAGATAAGTTTTTACAATAAGAAACAAACATCAATCATTTATTAATCTGAAAATCTTATATATAATATCACATGATAGTCTATGTAGCTGTTTCAATATATATCAAACTTGGCTTTGCCATAGTGCTGATTCATATTAATCCTGAAGCAGGTTCTTAATATAGCAAATAAGAGAAATATTATTGATTTCAGAAAGAATCTGTTTGGAAAGATGATGTTCATACTGGTAATCATTAATTGTTTGGTTTTGTTTTGTTTATATGTTAAAAACTACATGCTAGTGATATCAATATCATCAAAAATTTTAATCAAAATATTGTGATATGTTGAGCAGTATATCAGCATAATAAAAAAGAAAAATAATATGCAGAATAGTTAAAATTATTGGTCACTTTTTCTACAATATTAATCATGCAATAGCACATTACTTTTGTAAAATACATAAAAATCAGAAACCAATGGATACAGATTTTTGGATGTCCCAAAAGTAGATATAAATAAAATAAAATTTATGTATTTTATTTAATTAGATGTTCAAAACGAACTCCTTTTATATTTATATTCAAATCTATCTGTTTCTGTAAATTAATAATTTTTAGTTTGACAATAGTATATTGTTGGTTACTTTTATTATAATACAACCTAAACTACAAAATTAATCCTTCGATAATTTAACAGAAATTTTAACAACTGGAAATAATTTATACTAATGGTAGCACCATCTCATAATTAAAAAATATACTACATTAATAATTAAACAAAAAAATGACACCTCTATGAATTAATGATTAAATTAAAAATTTTTAATTAATTTAATCATTAATTCAAAAGACGGTGCTCTATTTGTTTAATCTTTAATATATTTATTAATTACAAAATGGTGCTAACATTAGTATAAATTATTCACAATTAAGTTATTACAATTTTTGTTAAATTATCAAGAGATTAATTTGGCAGTTTAGGTTTTATTTGGATATTTCTCTTGACGTTTGGTTTTTAAAAAGCATCTACTTTTAGCATTTAAAGCAGGAAGATTATTGAAGGTATATAAAATCATACTATAATTATATACAAAAGATGTTTATTCAGTTTATTCAAAGTGCTTTCCACTAAGTTACAGCCCTCATAAGCGTACTCAATGGTGAGCTATGAAAATTTTAACAAAGGGCTCACACTTTATCTTATAAAAACAAAATATCAAATTGTAAATAAATGTTTTACTTTTTTACAGAAAATACAAATAATTGTGCATGCACAAGAAAACATTTTAAACTAAAAAAAATCACAATATATCACAAAAATTATATAAAATAATGAGTAAATTTAATTATGCGGCACAATTTATATCAGAAGCTGCTACACATTATTTTCTTCTTCTTTCACATCAGTTGATCTAGAAGGTGTCACTATTCGAGATATACATTCATATATGCAAATACGAGGAAGAGAAAAACTAATGTAAGTCAAAGTATCAAAGTATGATTATGACATGCAAAAAGTTTTTCTCTTGAAATAAATAAACAAGTAAACAAAAAGAAAAAGAAGCTTTCAAATTACAGACATATTTAACAAAGGCTCACATGAGCCCCCACAAACTCCCTAAAGCTAACCACTGGGTACATTCCATTACAAAATACAACAGATAAAGAATAAACGAAGAATGATTCTTTCATTCTTTATTCAATTTATTGTATTTTGTAATGGAATGTACCACTGATGAGGGCTGTAATTTAGCAGAAAGCACTTTGAATAAATTGAATAAACATTTTTGGTATATAATTGTAGTGTAATTTTATATATCTTCAATAATCTTTCTGCTTTAAGTGCTGTAATGATACTGAATCCATAAATAGTAGTGTATTTGAATCTTATAACAGTCTACTTTATTATATTCATTTATAAGTGATTGTTTTAAATTTCATGAGTATATGATCTGGAAGTGTAAATTACTGATTTTAAATGACTCAACAAGGAAATATCTCAAGGGTGTAAAATTTAGACTGCAAGAGAGCCATTCAATTAGACCATGCAATTATATATGCACACCTATGAATAAAAAATATCAATGAATATAAACTTTTGGGACATTCCATAAATTGAAACAAGGAGTTCTGGAAAAAAGTAATTGTCTAATTTCCAAACATGTCCTTTATTTTTGAATGAATAAAGTTAAGGGATAAAAGTATATGGCATCAAAATCATCTTTAATAGCATACATGTATGTCGAATGTAATAAAAATTTACTAAAAAGTATATCTAACACACAAATTTGCAAGATTAATTAATGTTATTCATTTAGCTTTAATAGCATAATCACTTCATTAAATTTTATAAAAATCAATCAAATAATCAAAAGTTACTGGGGATAAACATTCAAAGTTTGAACAGCTGCCATTTTTAAATAATTAAAAATAATGAGTTAATTGAAGTATTATCAAAATTATATTCAATAATATGATCATCCAGTTAAATTTCACAAAAATTGAATGAACAGTTTAGGTTAATTTAAGAGAGTATCACAGAAGTTTGAACGTCTATGATTTTTAAATAGTTGCAGCTAGAGATTAAATGATAGTGCATCAAGATGATCTTTGGTGCATAATCACTACTAAATTTCATGAAAATCCATTAATTACTTCAAAAGTTATTAGTAGAAGACATAAACTCCATGATAATCTCATAAGCCTCATTTTCTTTTAGAAATTAGGCTAAAAATATGAAATAGCATATTATCAATGTATTATTTTGAAATTTAATTAGTAATTAAAATTTTATAAAATGTGCATTATCATTGAAAAAATATTTATGCAGTATTTTTTGAAATAGAAAATAAATTTTATTAATATCAAAAGCATTTAAAATTTCCAAATTATAATACAAAAGACTCTTGATTAACAGAGAGACAGTCAAGAAATTAATTTTCCCAGCTAATTTACAAAATACTCAAAAAATTGGAATTATATGCATTTAATTTCAAAAATGAATAAATTGTATACATACATATATATTCAATGTTTTATTATTTATTGGAAAAAAAAAACAAGAAATTTGTTTATTTGCAACAAGAAATTATTGAAATATTTATAATTTTAATTTGATTTCAATTATTTAAAATATAACAAAGCAAAATCAGGAGCATTTAAAAATCTTTCAGATATTATATTTAAGATAAAACATTGATAATTAAATATCACTTGCAGGATGTAGATTAATATGCAACTCAGATAATCCAATCTCAGATAATTGGGTATCCATTGCAGGTATCTCTCTTATAAAACAATAGATAGGTTTCTACAAAATACAGTGTTGTGTGAAACCATGTTATATGAGACCTAGAGCCAATACAAAAAATGGAATTACATTCCAAAATCAATAAAAAAATTTTAATTCCACATAAGAAACTTAATTTTTATTAAGAATATTAATAATACGAAACATAAAGAAAAAAAATATACATATTAGATTCTAAAGAAACAATATAGGTAAAACAAAAGAAAAGAAAAAAGTATACAGCACATATAACATTCATTTAATAATTATATCTTCCTTACCACTGTTTTGTTAAAATGAGAACATTTTTTTTCTTTAACGATATCAACTTCACTTTCTGAACTTTTTTATGAATTTAAGTTTGTATATATTCTGCTCTCTTTACAAAATCTTTAATCTAGTCTGCTACAAAACAATTGTTCCTTATTGTTCCTATCATTAATTAATATGTACCCAAAATAATTTATGTATAAAAAAATTTTTTCTATTTTGCATTCCTCTATTGAAGCTTAAAAACTCATTTTTTTATCCAATAACTGAATGTTGGGAACACAAAATACTCAATGGTTGCCAATTAATTCAATTTCAAATCGAAATCAAAAAAGACTGCATATCATTCTTCTCACCACAAACTAGCAAAATTACATTTATGACTAATTTTAATAAAATATTTCCCAAGGATTGCATTTTGTGTGTGTATTGTGTGTCCATAGTATGAATTTACAAAAATTAATGGAAATGTTTTGTGTTTTAGGAGAGTAAATGTAATTTTCTAAATGAATTAAGTAAAAACAGTGTTGTAGAAGTATAATGTTAATGAGAGTTTCCACAATTTTCTAATTATATTAGAGCAAAACAGTGTTATATGAATGTTATCCGTACTATATCATAAAGAGCTCCATAATTACTAAAACAAGGTAAAGAGTAGAATTTACTTGTTTTTTCTGTATTTAATATAGGCATGGCTATTATAATGCATTTGTCTCACCCATTTTAGGTACAGTGTGATCTACAAAGTCTTAAAATTTAAATGATATAATTTTTTATAATTTATATTAAAAATCAAATAATGCAAATCAAAACTCAGGATTAATGTCATATTAAGTGAAAGCATCATTATATTTAAAATATTTTTATTAAATAATTTTATATTATTAAGAAATACCTCACAAGGTGGTCCCTTCATTTGTGGATCTGTTTCTGTATTATTTTGAAAATTACAACAACCAAACATTTTTTGTGCTTCTCCTTTAATTTCATCTGAAGCTTTCCTCCATCCTTTTTCTGCCATGTCATGCTGTTGCTCCTTATTGAATGCTAAACAAGCACAAGCTATGCTAAACTGAACCACAAACAACAGAAATAGTATCACCATATACTGCTTAAAGTTAAAGAACAAAGCAACTATTATATATTTCTCAATAAGTATAATAGCTATCATGTTAATTTCAGAAAATCTTTATAAAGATAAAAACCAGTTTATGAAAAAGCACATCTTTAAAAATCAGCCCTTGTTCAAGCTGATTTTTAGATATGTTCTTTATGAAAAATACAGTTTTTTTCTAAGAATTATATCTTATTGATACAATATTCTAACTTTTAGAAAGAAATTCTATTTATGGAAAAGAAACACTTTTACCTGAAAAAGCATTAAAATTGAGCATCAATTATATTTAAAACTTTTTTTTTCATATTTAACAACAAAAAACAATCAATTAAAAATATTTTTTTGCTAGAAATTATTTAGTTATTTAATATGATAAAGCTATTTTAGTCGTATTGTATAAAGATGATATCTTATTTTACAATCAAGTAGCATTAATCCTGCTAACTATAATTCAGAAGAATTATTGTTAGCAGAATTAATTGGCACTTGTGTGTGTGAAATTTCATGTTTATAAGTATGAATGTTTGTAACTAGAATTTTCATAATTTAAAGAGTGCCTGTATGCTCAACAATCTGGTTTGCAGATTATTTGTACAATTGTAGTTTACATCTTCATTTACATTTTCATTTGACTTTAAACTTTTTTAAATTTATTTATTTGCTTTATTTGTAAAATTATGTACTATAAATATGCATATGTATAATATTTGAGATACTAGATCTAATGAAAAATTTATAATTTTTTAATATGCCAATAAAGAAAATCTCAATGAATAATTAGAGTAGTTCATGTGAAGCATGATTTCAATATATGAGTAATGCAGATATTGCTACTTCAGATAGGAATCAATTTCAAGAGGAAGAAGATAATGAAGAAAAAACAAGTATATCAATCACAACATAACGCTATTCTTAGTGACATTTTGTAAGAGTTATGAATCAGTGAAACTTTGAATAGAATGATATAATATCTGTGAGGAAAATTCATTGAAAAATTAATATAAATTTTAGGGATTCTTGAAAACAAATAAGAATTATAGCTATTTAGAATATTTTTCTGTTTACATTATAGATCATATTTCATATAGAATTATATAAAATCAATGTTAATACAACTTTATTTTAGTTATTGAAAAGTTTTTGAAGGATGTAATAATTAGATGGCATATCCAGTGCTTAATCTGTAGAAAAATAAGAAAGGTAATGCTAGGCTATTTTATATTAAATAAATTATTTTAAAATATAAATTTAAAAATTCTTTTTTGTTTTCATAATAATTAAAATCTTATTTCCAAAATAAAAATGGGAAATGTAGTTCCCTTGAGTTCCCTTCAAAAATTAAGCCATGACTATACCATTGGCATATAGCAATAATTTTTTAATATTAAATTAAGAGTATAGTCACCATGGTTGTGAGACCCATTATTACCTATATTGCCATTATTTGGTGGCAAAGAGTTTTATTTAAGACTTGTAAGACTGAACTTGAAAAGATTCAAAAGTTGGCCTGTCTGAATATCACAGGAGCTATGAGGACTGCTCCTGTGATGTTCAGACTTGCTCTTGGGCGTTCCTCCCTCACATTTGTATGTTGAGGCAAGTACCTGGAAGGATTATTATAAGCTCCATTCTTGTGGGAGAAGAATCTCTAGGACCCACAAATAGAATACTCATCTTTTGAATGGGATAAGTCACACAGCACATTCTTGAGGTGGTTAAGGATTACATGGTGCCCAGATTTAGCTTCTTCAGACCCTTCACTGTAGTCTTTCCCAGTTTGAAGGGCTGGAGAGGAGGATTTGGGCATAGTATCAAGGGTGGATAGATCTGGTTTACAGATAGTTCTAAAACTACTACTGGTATTGGGCAGGGTTTACTATGATGGAACGGGAATGTCTTATTCTTATTTCCTTGGACAGTTTGCCACTGTCTTTCAGGCAGAAATCTATGCTATTTTTGCATATGTTAAAATTAATCTCAATGCGAGATATGTTAATAAACACATTTATATCCTTTCAGATAGTCAAGCTGCATTAAAAGTACTTTATAGCTCCTGCTTTATGGGATTGTTATCTTCTCATTGAGGAACTGGCTACCAGGAACAAGGTACAACTTGTTTATGTGCCAGGGCACAAAATGATTGAGGTCAATGAAGTTGCTGATGGTTGACTAAGGAAGGGCCTTCTCATCTCTTTAATAGGTCTGAACCTGCTCTGGGCATCAGATCTGATGCATTTTGGCAGGTTGTCAGGGACTGGTTGACAGCTCAGCAATTCATCCACTGGAGTTTATTCCTTGATTAACAGAAGCAAAAATTCTTATAAAGAGTTGCTTGCACTACATAAAAATGAAGCTAGAATTATCACAGGACTCCTTACAGAGCACTGTCATTTCAGAAAGCATCTTTACCTAATTGGGATTGCTGATAGTCCTAATTGTAGATAATGTCAAGAAGATGAAACTGCTCTTCACTTTTTGTACGACTATGTTGCCCTTTCAGAGCTAAAATATGATCTTCTCAGGTCACATTTTCCTGCACCAGAAGATCTTTTTATAATCTCATTGAAGAATATACTATCTTTCATGATTAAGATGGGACTACTTATGGGATGATCCTGTTGGGGGAGCACAACAGACCACTGATGGTCACAAAGCTAGGGCTATGTAAAGTCCCCTTTCCTATAATACAAATAAGAGTACAGTCATACTTCACTTCACATCATTAATTTGTTTCAAGACTCACAGGTTAAGTCAAAAACACTAAAATTAACATAGTTCCCTTATAAATAATCCCAAAATGTCACTAATAATATTTTTAAGCTTTTAAATAATTTTATTTTTGCATATTTTAACATTCATTTTATATGATTTTGCATTTTTTATTGGTTTTTAAGGTGATTTTTTAAAATTTTTATGAGTTTTTAATTAATGTTCATTGACTGATATAACAAAGCTGCATAAACTGAGGTTAAGGCCTGGTCTCATGAGCGTAAAACACAGCATCAATATGCAAACATAAATGTGTCATGCACAAAATGTTGACCATACTAATTTCAAATAAAAAGCATATGATGTGACAAACAAACATCATCATTTAGCTATTGGACAATTATTGTGACATCATTTGAAATTAAATGATTTAACATGGATACCAAAACTCAAGAATTGTTTTATTTATCAATGATTTCATTCATAAATTTGTTGAATGTCATGGTTTTGCAATCACAAAATTCAAAATCTAAAACAACTGCATGAATGTGTTGGGTCTGAAATGACTCTGCTCACATCATTTCAGAAAACAACATTTCAACAATCAGATCATATTCCGATTAAACAAATGGTCTACACAACATAGAAAGGTGAACAAAAGTCAACTTCGGTGTAAAGACATATCATCTAGCCATATAGTGGAAATGATCATTATCATATGCAAATATATTTTCATTGTGTTTTATGCCTGTGAGACCCAATCTTTAGTAGACTTTTATTTTTTCCCATTATTATTTACAAAAACTGACAAAGTCAAAAATGACATAAATTGAAATGACTTAAACAGAGGAATGATTGTATAATAATCAATTTTATATGAAAATATGTTTGCATAGTCAATGAAAAAAATAATAAAAACAATTAAGTATATAATTAAATTGTTAATACGATATTTATATAGCACTTTTTTGCAAAACAATTTCAGAATAAGCAATGTCACAAGCACTAAATAGCAGTCGTAATCTCTAACAAGAACTTTATTAGTACCAACGTTTTTGATGTGAAACACATCATTTTCAGGTACAATACACAAAAGTTTAAGATTTATGTTCTAAGAACAAGAAACATTATGTTGCTATAAGTATAAAAGCATAGTAGTACACTGCCGATAAATAACACAATAAACAAATTCAGCACTACAGCAGGAGACATGTAAATATACACAAGATTTATTGGGAAGAAGCGCTTTCG
>WUQG02129897.1:0-57451 GCA_011317285.2 Androctonus mauritanicus | reverse complement strand
GTATCTCTATCAGAGTATGGTACAAAATTTTCTAATTTTACATCTCTATTTTCAGGGTTAGCCATGAAAAACCAAATTTCATGCTCTAGAGCGTCTCGAAAAGCTGCAGATGTTCCATCTAAAGAGCCTGACTTTTTCATTTCTGTCATGATCCAAAGCACGGCTTCTTTACGCTTTTGAATGAGTTCCGGGGTTAGCCCTTCTTCTAAAAAACTTCCCTGCTCCAGAGATTGGACAAGCATCTCTAAGGTAATATCGGGTTGAGCAATGAGTGCATATCGCTCTTCCCTTATTTGTTGTAGTTCTGCCTCCTCTTCCTTTTTTATTCGGATCTCTTCATCAAGTGCGGCACAGAACTTTCTGCAACAAAACGATTTTTGAAGGGTAAATTTTCTTCGCATTTTAGGCGTCAAGATTGAATCAAGAGAAAAGCGGATGCCATCTAATAGATTCCATGAAACATTCGCAAAAAATTTTTTATTATAAATTTTAAAAGGAAGGAAAAAAAATGAAAGGTTTATTTCTCCACCATTGAGGGCTTGTTTTAAATGAGCGATAGGATGATCAAAAGAAATAAAATTTTTAATGCTTATGCCAGGGCAAAATAGAACATGATTTTGATGTGCGGCATGGATAGAAACAGAAAAAATAAAAGTGGAAAGACTTAGCCAAAATGATGTGGCTAGATTCATAAAAACTCCATAAAATTTAATAAGATAATTCAAAAAATCAAATAAAAACAATAACTTTTGGATAACCCAGCATAACATGCAGATTCTTTAATAAAAAGTTATAGGAAACGTTTTTACGTTCTTTTTTCAAGATATTCAATACAGTTCATTCCATTTCATGTTTCATTTTTTAGAAAATCAATGGCTTACATCTTTTTATAGAGAGTGAACAAAAAAATGGGCTTATATATTTCGTCAGTTAAATAAATTTTTCTGAATTTTCTTATTTTTTAGATTAATGGGCGTTGAGTTAGTGACTTAAATTTTACCCATCAATTATTTATTGATAGCATGGGCTTCCGTCCTGATAAGGTTAAAGAAAAAGGCCTTCGATGCTTCACAATCCCAGGAATCGCCGTTAAAAGATCCAGTGTAAAAAGAGCCAAAGAGAGCGGAGTTAGATGCATCGAGAGAATTTATCAAACAGGAGATCAGGCATAATCCAGATTTTTATCGTTGGTATAATGGCTTAATGCTTTGTTTGAATGCAAAAATAAAAGAAGGGGCAGGGAAAACGCAACTCTATTGCGATGCCTTTTTAAATTCCTCTGTTACGCACCTTACAACCATGAAAATATGGAAACTGTTGAATAAGAGAAAGAAAATTTCTGAATGCTTTTAAATAAAGCATGCATAATCATCAAACAAGAGTAGAAGTAGCGGGATAAAGAAATTGAAAAAATGAATATTTTTCTCTTAAAAATTTTTCCAAAGCCAATTTTTTGTTACCTTTCACACGCCTAGAGGAAGAAGCCTATCCATACCGCGCTCTTACTCTAAAATGCGCTATCTTCATATAGAAATGCGGATAAATGGGATATTTTTTATAGTGGCTCTTATTCTATTTTTAAAAATACGAGGATTCCCTTTTAAATCATCCAGAAGAATTGAGCCTATCTGAACAATATATTTTAAAAAAGCTCGTCAAAGATCTCTTCTTTAAAAAAAGAATCCTCTTTTGGAAAACTGACTGTGCATCATTTAAGCAATTAATGATATTATTTTTTTAAAAATGGCGGTTATTCTTGGTCTTTAAAGAGGAGATAACTGTCCATCGACAACAATTCATCGCTGCATTTTTTGTAGAATGTTCAAAGGGATTGAACCCTTGAACGATTTAAGAATTTTTAATCGATCACAGCAATCATTTTAATGAAAAACGTATGGGTGATTATCTTTTTATAGTTCTAAGTTTGTCTATTGCTACGGATTAATGATATCGCTTTTGCTCTGGGCGTGCCAATCGATAATATTGAATCACTTTAAACATTGTCATTAAAATATCCTGTTGAACGATCTTTAAAATTTTAAATTTTTTATGATCGCGTTTTGGAACATTCTCCTTCAACACCCATAATTGATCAATCAAATGCAATCGATCCTGAAAAATTTGTAAAAGATGAGATTGGTAATTCTTTTGCATCGTTAAAACAGCCAAAACCCTCTCTTGGACGCTGAATTCTGCGTTTTGAGCGCCCATCTTTTTTTCAATGACCGAAGGAGGAAGGGTTAAAGGTAAATCGCTGAGCGTTGTCGTTAAAAACCCCTCTGCATTAAAATATTCTTTAAAATTCCACGGAATGATATTTAAAATTTTTAGTATGTCATTCTCAAAACTCGATCGAAATAAAAATTCGATTTGTGGTTGATTCAACTTCATCTCTAGTCGCAAAAAAAGGATAAGGTGCATCCATTGTTGATCAGAGAGCAATGGGGTGAAACTGCTGCTGCTCTCGCGATGCTCTAATGCATGCCACAATAATAGTTTTCTGATTTCCGCTTGTATATTGCATGGAAAATAGCAAAATTGCTCCTGTAATGTTTGAATTATGGATGGTAATGCCGGATCATGCTTTTGCTCGAGAGCATATTCTAGAAACCATGAAAAATTAAATGCACTTTTTTGAGATATTCCATCCTTATAGGCACTCATAAAGTAAAGCAGCGGTCTTTGGGCCCTTCTAAAGAAGTTTAGTGTAGAAAATCCACTGAAGAAATCCTTTGGGGCCTGAAGAAAAAATTCAAACGGAACATTTAATAAATATCTTTCCAAAACCCAATTAGAATCTATCAAATGAGAATCTTCTTTTAAAGCGTCATATTTTAAAGCGTCATATAAAAAATAAAAATAGTGGGTTTGATTTCTTTGGATAATGTTTTGTATAAACATTTTGATAATAACTGAAAACTCTCTATCGTCTGTTAATACAAAAGACATATTCAACATTTCTGTTTTAAATTTTAAAAATTTCGAAAAAAATCCTTTGAACGTTTGAAAATCATTTAAATCCAAGAGTTTTGGAATGATCGATTTAAATTTTTTGTTTGAAAAATCTTCAAAAATTATTGGGCCCTCAAATTTTAAAAGGACTTGAGTCGATCGACAATCACCAATTTCTATGGCATCAAGTAAAGCATTATTCCAACTTGCACTATCAAGAAGCAATTTTTCAGCTATCTTATCTTCGCCTTTATAATTCTGACAGTAACGAGCAATTAATCCTAACAAAGGAAAACGATGATGTTTAATGATCTTATCTAAAAAATTATTCGATTCGATCCATAAATCACTGTCAAGGTGATCAAGCTGTTGTTTCAATGCCGCCTCATCATTCTCTTCAATAGCTTTCTTAAGCAGAAAAATCCTACCCCTCTCTGTTGGTGCACCCGTCCAAGCCAATGGGGAAACCCCCCTGAAAAAAATTTCTGGGAAAATTGCCAAAGGGGTGTCTACTGGAAATATGCAACAACAAATCAATGTCACCATAAAAAACCCAGCGGGAATAAAAAATAATCGTTGATATTTTTTTTGTCGAGGGGTTAAAGGATCTAATCGAGTTGGCTCCAAGCGGGAAGAGAGTTTTTGAAAAAATAATCGTGGATTGCTCCACGCATTTAATATTTTTTTCACTCGTTTTAACATCATTTGATTGTTTCTCACTCGCATCCAATGCGATAACGTTTTTATCTGGCCGAGAAACTGATTAGAGGGGATAAAAGTATTGCAAGAGAAAACGTGAGGTTGATTCTCATTTGCAGTCCGTGGGTTTATCAAAAAGTAGGCATGCACTGAGCAAAATCCCATCAAAATCATCCATATCCCTTTTAAACGAGAGATTAAAGAGCTGTTTTTAATCATAAACGTTAACTATTGCCTTTTAAAATAAAATTGAATTCATTTTTCAAAAATGTTTAACAATTTTTTACACAATGATTGAAGCTTCTTAAGCTGATGATTGCTAGCAATCCTATTTTTGCCAAGAAAAGATAATGAATGAAAAATTTTTAATTCAGACGCCGTGGTTTTTCATTTTCCTCCCGTCTCTGTATGAGCATCAACTGCCTACGAAATCTTGTCTCCAGGAGGAGTAATGTCTATCAATATCTATTATTGGAGGAGGAGACCTTGAAAAATTTGGGCAAGAGGAGGAGGAGGAATCTGACTCAACATCTGTTCTTCGAATAGAAAATTCCTCAATAGTTAGCCCAAATTGATTTCTTAGCTTTAAAATTCTAAGCCACCTTTCGAGAGTTCCCACTGATTGATTATGAAAACATGTGCACTCCATCGCCATCAGAAATGCCTCACACAATTCAATCCGTTCCGGTACCTCATCTAAAGCCTCAATTTTTTTCAACTGATGGAACAAGAAATTTTTCATTCTTGATTCATCTATAAAAGGGACAATGAAGCTATTGTGCTTTATGAGAATGCCGCGATTTTTATCCTCATACAGTTGATCTTCCAACAAATGCATCCATAATGATTTTGGAGATACTCCTGCTCGGTTGGGCTTATCCCAGTCCAAAGTTGAAAAATTCTCAGGATCGACTTTATAAAAAAGTTCAAACCATTCATTCTGAAACAGAAGATGCACAAAAGTATTGTTATTCTTATCTTTAATATTTCCATCAAATAAGTGAGGCGTCATAATAAATTTAATCCAATCCTTTAGGTAATGCTCTCTAACAAGACGAATGATCGTGATTGCTCCAGAAAAATCAGGAAAGACGAGGCTTTTAAAAATTTCATCCGAACTCAGTAAAGATTTAAATGCTCCACATTGATCGTGAGTGATTGCGTCCTGTAGAAGCGCATGCTTTTGCTGAATGGACAACCGGTTTATTATCCAACTGGCCTTTTCTATAATAAATTGAATCGTTTGTGGACAATCTTGAAAAATAGACTTTCTCAAGAAGGAATAGTGATTATTCATGGGTCGCTTTTTCAGCAACTCCGTTATTTTGATAATGTTTGTTTGATGGACGGATTCTATACTGAATGCTTGGGAGTCGAGGGGAGTTTTTTCAAAAACAGTTAGGATATTTTCAATAAAGGTCGCATGGTAATTATCGACAATGTACTCTAACGCTGACTGATTTTCACAATACTTTGCGTCTAAATCTATCTGCGTTGTAAATTTCCCGTAGAGATGCTGAAAAAGTTTCGGATAATGACGGGTCAATGCAAGATCCAATAAACAATCTATTATAAATTCATTGACATGCCTCTCCTTTTCGGAATGGGTGGGCACAAATAATAACCCCTCTAAAAAATTGAGATCACTCTCGGTGACCCAAATTGCTCTTTTGTCTGAAATAAAAATATCTGGTTTCCATTTTTTAGCGCTTAGAAAAAGAAAGAATAAAGAATGATAACTGGAAAGATTTCTTTCTTGGGGGCTAAGATTTTGAATAACGAGCCGCAGACGCTCGAGATCTCCGGTGCTGGCAACAAAATGAAGCGCATTTTGCCGTAAATGAGAATGCTCAATGCGCATAATCTGTGGATAGCCTTTTAAAAGGCGTTCAAGGGTTTCTAATGCAGCATTCTCAAAAAGTTTTTGCAATTGAAGAAGAGCATCATCATGGTGACCTAAAGGATTTTGGCCTTCCAAAAATAACTGATAAAGTGCTTCTTTCTCGGGCCTATCAAGGCCATTGAGAGAAAATTCATCAGAAAAAACAGATAAAGGAGATTGATCAAAAATCGGGCTCCAAACTTTTAAAAATAAATGCGGATCGCTATAAAGAAATGAACGCGATAAGGAGTCCCGCACTTGATTTAACCGATCAGCTAATAAATATAATTCTCTCCGCTCTTTCGGAGTCAGTATCGAAAAAACTGTATTATCCCCGTGATTTCTTAAACCACCCAAAAGCAAAAAGAGATTACACGAGTGCTCGGGTTCAAAGAAGTTTTGAAGTTTTTCTAATCCCTTGTGAGAAAAGAAAATATTTGAGTCATGGTCTAAAAATCGTTGATATCCTGCAAAAAATTCTTTAAAACAGATCGCAGGCGCAACCTTTTGAGGCAAGCGATTCAATAAATTGCTCAAGGGAGTGCCGTTCAAAATTTTTCGTGCCTCTGCGCTATCCTTAAGAAATCTTTTAAATGCCCAATGCTCTAGAAGAACTGCATTAAAAAGAATGGACAGGGCACTTTCTCCCTGTTTATTTTGAATTTCCCAATCCAATTCTTTTATGGAGGGGATATCTAAATGAGGAGAGACCTGATCTCTCAAGCATTGAAACATTTCTTCACTGATTTGCCCCAAATGTTCGTTCGATAATTTCCACACAAAATGATTGGATAAAAAAAGATCTTCTATCCAAGCTGGAGCGTTTCTTTGCAAAAAGGTGCTAAAACATTCTTTTTCTTCCTGTTTATTTTGAATTTCCGAATCCAATTTTTTTATGGAGGGGATATCTAAATGAGGAGAGACCTGCTCTCTCAAGCATGGAAACATTTCTTCACTTGTTTGCCCCAAATGTTCGTTTGATAATTTCCAAACAAAATGATTTGATAAAAAAAGATTTGCTATCCAAGCTGGAGCGTTTCTTTGCAAAAAGGTGCTAAACCATTCTTTTTCTTCATTTGAGAAAAGTTGTACTAACTGACGCCCTCGAGCTTTAAAAACCAAATGCAATAATGAATTGCCGTTGCTGTCCTGAATATTCCAAATCAGGGGAGTATAGGCCATGATGGCAGCCAAATAGTCTCTATTATTTTCATCTCGTAAAACGGTATCGACAAGAGGTGAATTTCGCGCGTAGCTGCGTTGAAAATCATTCAAATTTAGAGGCGCATGCTGTAAAATTTTTTTAAAAATATTCAACCGTCGATTTTTAAACGCAGAAAATAAAAACGATTTTTCTTTTCCCTCGCGTTGACGCGTAAAATCGATATGGACTGCCCTTGTATCTTTTTTCAACGCTTCCGGCGATGAGGGTAATATTTTTTCACTCAACGCCTCCTTATTTTTTTCGATGGCGAGATCCAAAATTCTCTCTGCAAACGTATTCTCAGAATTTTCTTTTAAAAAGAACACCTGAGGTTTAAATGAGTGATGATTTAATGCCATGAGAAGACATTCACTATTTTTTTTCTGAATCAAATGCTCTAAAAGAGAGCGGTGATCGATCATCGCTTCCCAATCGATCGTGGTCTTTTCATTTGAAAAAAAGAGCTTCAACACCTGAGGAAGATCATGTTTTAACCCAAAATGCAGAAATTGCTCACTTAAGGTTTGAAAGAAAGGATCGTGATGAGCATGTAAATCAAATAATTTTTTAATGGTCTCTACCTGTTGCGCAGAAAATTGCTGAAAATCGCCCAAATTATCCATCGAGTTATCGGAATTGTTTCTTGCTTGTCTCTTGCTTTTATCTAAACGTTCTTCCTCTAAGAACTTCAATGCCTGCTGCAAAAATAGCATAAGAACGGTTTGTTCCTGGGCATCTCTCACCACGAAATCGTGAGGGTTTGCAACCCAAGATAAGACGGAGAAACAGTAAAATCTTCCCCGCATAGCCGAAAAATGTAAGGCGTTTTGTCCGGTTTTAAGGTTTATTTCTGAAATTAAAAACGGCGATTCCACCACTATCTTTTTTAAAAACCCCACATGATCGGCAGCAATCACTTTTTCCAAA
This sequence comes from Androctonus mauritanicus, assembly GCA_011317285.2. Lineage (NCBI taxonomy): Eukaryota > Metazoa > Arthropoda > Arachnida > Scorpiones > Buthidae > Androctonus > Androctonus mauritanicus. The sequence continues at coordinate 49,787 of WUQG02129897.1, read as the reverse complement.
ACAGTGCTCTCTTTCGATTGCGCCCATTTTCTCAATTCGGTAAAATGGATGAATTGAAAAAATTCCGCGCCTTTTTCTTTCGTTAATAGGCCTGAAAAAATTTCAGGAATATAGGTTGCCAATTCAGGGACATGCAGTGCCCGTTCAAAAAAAATGGGGCTGATGAGCGATAAAATAGATTCATTTTGTTGCCGCAATGCCATCAAAAAAAGCGCAGGAAGTGGCGCGTTTAATTGTGAAGATTGACTTGCCCAATCAAATAACTGGTGAAATAAGTCAAATTTCTGGTGCGCTATCAGCCATGCAAGGAGATTTGGCTGATCTTCCATTGGAAAAAATAAAACTTCTGGAGCCGATAAATATAAGGGCTCTAATAAATCTTTCTGATTGTTTTTTGCCGCCCAGTGAAGCGGAAAACAATTAAAATTTTTAATGTATAAAAATTTAGCATGAGGAATTGTTTGTATCAGGCATAGAGCCAATTGTCTGCAATGTTTTTGATGCGCCCAATAAAAAATATTGCATTGCACTTGGTGGCGATCTATCACGGGCATGAGCTGAGGCAAAATGTCGGATAAAGACATTTTCTCCTGATTGCAACGACCTTCTTCGAATGCATTCTCTAAAATCATCCGCAATGGGCTTTCTTCGTGAGAATTTTTAACCTGCAACGCCGCGCTGTTGCTCTTTAAAAACAATTCAATTAATCGCTCATCATGATTTCTAACCGCATAATGCAAGGCAGTATCGCCGATGATTCCAAAATCATTGGACGGAGAACGCGGAGAAAAAAAATTGGCAGCCTGCATAGTAGGGCAAGCCAGTGGGATGAGGAGCCCTTGAGGAAAATGCTGACAAATGCATTGGGCTAACGCAACATCATGATTTTTCGCTGCAATATGAAGCAGTGATTCTCCGAATTCGTTGCTTGAGGCGAGCATTGCCTCAGAAATAACATGATGGTCAAAAAAGAAAGAGAAAAATTCCATTTTCTGTGGCATCGCAACGTCTTCAAGAAAATGGAAATATTGCTCTATACTCAATCCTTGAGGCCATAAATTCAATTCCATCAATTTTTTTACTGCGGCAAGATCATTGTTTTTACAGGATTGCTGGGCTAAAACGAGGGTCTCAGAAATCAACAACTCCATCTTATTGTTGATCAGATGCTCCTGAATGAAATCCATCAGGGAGGCATTATCCCCCTGACATAGGATTGTTTGAAGTTTTTTTAAGATCTTTTTTCTAGTTCTTCTTTGCATGCCATTGTTAATGGCAATGCGCCATATTTTCACATTTTCTTTTATAAAAAAAAGCCCAACTCCAATAGAACAGATCAATGCAATAGCGTGATAACCTTTCCAACTGGGGCGCGATTGGACAGTCTCTGCCCCAATCACTTTTGAAGGCGCTGTTATTGGTTTTTGAACAGGAAACATATAAGGATTTGGAGCAATGCCTATCGGCTTTTTTGGCAGAAGCAGATCAACGTTATAGGATTGATCAAAATAGAGAGGATTTTTCTCAGGATCACGGCTTGAATAAAAAGACGTTCGGGGGGAGGCAGCGCTTCTCGATTGCTTGAACGCTGGAGAATAAAAATAACACGTTCTTTGAGGTGCTATTGCGTCAGAAAAGAAAGGCATCGCCCAAAAAACGATCATTTCAAAAAAGGAAGAAACGCATTGAAATGCTGAAACGCTCCATCCCACCCATTTAAAACCATTGAAAAGCATTTTGAGCTATCCCTCTCATGTCATGCATCAAATAATAGATTGCAATCATCCTTCAAACTTTTATGTGTCTAAATTTATTTAAAGTATGAGCTGCATCCATTGAATATTGCAAATCCCTTTGAGGAGAAAAATTTTCAAATCAATGGAAGCTATCATTTTTAGAAATTTTCAAAAAACAAAATCAAACGCATTCGCCGCGTTTTGTCCTTTTAATAGACTCTAGGGTTCATAGTGAGAATAGGCCATTGGAGGTAAGAATTAACCCATCAGTATTCACGCGCAATCTTTCTGGCGCCCTTCAGACAGTTAATGTGGTTGTTTTGCTAAAAAGCCGAGCATTTATGGCTTTTAGAGGGGATTTTAAAGCGGAAAAGAAGAGAATAGTGTCCATCTAAAGCACTCCTCTCTTCATTTTTTAAAAGAGATATTCTGGAAAATGCTTCAAAGAAATCACTCATTGAACAATTTAAGAATTTTCAATCGATCCCAGCGATCATTTTTAATGAAAGTGCCGCTGATGATCCATATGTAGAGTTCAATTTTTGGCGATTTATACAGATCGATGAGAGCGCATTACTTTAAACATTTTCATGAAAATATCCAATTGAAAGGCTTCTAAAAATTTAAATTTTTTATGATCCTGATTGGGAGCACTTTTCTTCAGAGCCAATAATCGATCAATCAACAGCAATCGTTGCTGAAAAATTTGTAAAAGATGAGATTGGTAATTCTTTTGCATCCTTAAAATAGCACAAACCCTCTCTTGGACACTTAATTCCGCACTGTGAGAGCGTATCTTTTTCTCAATCACCGAGGCTGGAAGGGTTAAATTTAGATTGCTGAGTGCCAGCGTTTGGAGCCCTTCTGAATCAAAATATGCTTGGAACTCTCTTGGAATAATGTTTAAAATTTTTGGCATTTCATTGTCAACGCTATATCCAAATAACATTTCGATTTGTTCTCGATTCAAATGAATATCTAATCCCAAAGAAAAGATAAGATGTATCCATTGTTGATCAGAGAGCCACGCGGTTAAATGGCAGTTGTTTTTACAGGAATTATCTGGAGCATAGCGCAATAAAGTTTTGGCAATTTCCATTTGAGCAGCGCATGGAAAAGAGTCATATTGCTTTTGTAAGAGTTTCAAGAGGGATGGAAGCGCTGGATCGTCCCTTTTCTGGAGAGCATATTCCAGAAACCACGAAAAATTAAATGCACTTTTCTGAGAGATTCTCTCTTTGTAAACGTTCATAAAGTAGAGCAGCGGTCTTTGATTGCTTGCAAAAAATTCTTTTTTATAAAACTCTACCAAAAAATCGTTTGGAGCCTTCAGCAAAAATTCAAAAGGGACGTTTGATAAACATTCTTTTACAATCCGTTCAGAGCCTATTCGCCTCACATCTTTTTTTAAAGCCTCATATAAAAAATAAAAATAGTGATGTTGATTTCTCTGGATGATGTTTTGTATAAAAATTTTTACAATCGCTGTAAAATTTTTATTTTCTGTTGCTGGTGTAGACCAATTCTCAGTGAATTGTTTGAGTTTTAAAAAGTTCACAAAAAACGTTTTAAACAGTTGAAAATCATCTAAATCAAAGAGTTTTGGAATGATAGATTGAAATGTTTCGTTTGAATAGTCCTGAAAAATTATTTCGCTATCACATTTTAAAAGGAGCTCGGCCGCTCGGCGATCACCAATTTCCAGAGCCTGAATGAATGCATTTTTCAAAACGCCTGATTGAAGGCACAAATTTCTACAAACTTGCTCCTGCCCCTTATAATCTTTACAGGAACAAACAATTAATTTTAACAAAGAAAAACGATGATATTTGATAATGCTATCTAAAAGATTCTCCGATTCAATCCATAAAGGATTGTCAATCCCTTCAAGCTCTTGTTTCAATGCTTGCGCATCATTCACTTCGATGGCCTTCTCAATGAGAGCAATTTTCCTATCTTCTGCTCCTAAAGTAAACGAGAAAGAAGACTTTGGAGAGCGTGGATCAAGCACACTGCCCTTAAATAGAAAAAAGAGCAAAAATCCCACCTCAGTCCATATACAGAGAATGAAGAAGTAAAGTAGATATTTTTGGCGCCGAAATGCAGCCTGTAATCGTTTGGATTCGGATGCAGAGGAAGATTCTTGGACCAATAATCGTGGCAAACGAAACTCTTTTAACTTTTTTTTCACCTTTTTAAAAACCATCTGCGCGATTCTAAAGCGCCCCCAAGGAGAGAACGTTTTTATCTGACTAAGGCGCTGATAAGCAGAGGAAGAAACGTTGCACAAAAAAACGCTGGGTTGATTCTTATTCTCAGACCAAGGATTCATTAAAAAGTGGGCATGCATTGGGTAACAGCCCATCACAACAATCCACATCATTTTTAAACGAGAGATTAAAGAACTGTTTTTCATCATAAGTGTTATCTCTTGAATGTTAAAATAAAATTGAATTCATTTTCAAAAATGGTTAACGATTTCTTCCACAATGATTGAATATTCGTCAGTCGATGATTGCGGGCAATCATATTTTTTTACCAGAAAAAATAGCGCAATGAATGAAAAAATTAATTCAGACACCTCACCTGTTTATTTTTTCTACCGCATCGGTATTACCATCGACTAATCGCGCCAAATGCTTGAGACATCTGGCGACGTTAAAAAATTTTGTGACCTTGAGAAATCTTTTAACAAGGGGTCTATCTCTTCTTCAATAATTATGCTTGCATGGAACATTTGGAAAAAAGTTTGAGAAAAGGGAGGGGGGATTTGTCTCAACCAAAAAGTTCTTCAAGAGTTTGGCCAAATTGATTTTTTATCTTTAAAAGTCTTGGTAATCCTCGAAGAAGAGGGTCAATGGATTGATTTTGAATAAATGTGCCCTCTAGCGGGCTTAGAAACGCCTGACATAAGAGAAGAACTTGCCGCACATCGTTTAAAGCATCAATGTTTTTCAACTGATGAAATAAAAAATATTTCATTCCGGATTTATCCGCATCTTCAGTCAGGCCGCTGCACTTAGAATCATAAAGTTGATCTGCCAACAAATCCATCCATAACAATCTCGGAGAGAATCCCCATAGATTGCGCATATCCCATTTCAAAGTTGAAAAACTCTCGGGATCGGCCATATAAAAAAGTTCAAACCATTGGTAATAAAACAGATAATGCACAAAAGTATTGTCATTATTATCTCTCGTATTCCAATCAAATAAGGGATGCCTCATCATCATTTCAATCCAATGCTTCTGTTGGCGCCCTAAAGCGAAACGGATTATTGATGTTGCACAAGAAAAATTAGAAACTGCTAGAGTTGAAAAAAATTCAGTCGAATGAAGTAAAGCTTTAAATATTTGGGTTCGATTGTGCTTGACTGCGTTCTGTAGAAGAGCTTGCTCTTGCGGAAGGGACAATCGCTTTATCATCCAGTCGGCTTTTTCTATAATAAATTGAACGAAATGCGGGCAATCTTGAAAAATAGCTTTTTGCCAGAGGGGATAATTATTGTTTATGGGTTTCTTTTTCAGCAACTCCATGACACGAATAATGTGGGACTGATTGAGCGCTTCTACATGGGGTGTTTTGGAATCGATGGGATTTTTTTCAAAAACAGTCAGCATGCTTTCAATAAAGCTCACATAATGATTATTGACGATGTACTCTAATGCAGACTGATTTTCAAAACATTTTTTTTCTAAATCTATCTGCGTTATAAATTTCCAGTAGAGGCGCTGAAAAAGTTTCAGGCAATGATGCGTCAATGCGCTTTCCAATAAGCAGTCTATTATAAATGCATTAACATGCTGCCCTGAAGAATATGTTGGATGAAATAATAAACAGTCTAAAGCATCGGAATATGGCCGAGCCAGCTGAGACCCTTTCCCCGACGGAATGAAAGCCTCTTGATGCAATCCATCAGATTTCAGAAAATTTAATAATAGCGTCTGATAATTTTGAAAATTTTTCTCTTGAGGACGGAGATTGGCAACGATGAGCATTAGCCGCTGGCAATTTCCGGAGCTGATAGCAAAATTAAGCGCATTTTTCCGTAAATGAGAATGCTCAATGCGCATAATCTGTGGATAGCCTTTTAAAAGATGTTCAAGGGCTTCTAATGAAACCGTTTCAAAAAGTTGTTTCAATTGAATAATGGCATCATCATGGTGACCTAAAGGATTTTTGCCTTCCAAAAATAACTGATAAATAGCCTCTTTATCACGATTATCAAGGCCATTGAGAGAAAATTCATCAGAAAAAACAGATAAAGGAGACTGATCAAAAATTGGGCTCCAAACATCTAAAAATAAACGAGAATCATTATAAAGAAATGAACGCGATAGCGCCTCACACACTTGATTCAACCGAGCGGCTAATAGATGCAGTTCCTTCCGTTCTTTTGGCGTCAGTATCGAAAAAACGGTATTATCACGGCGGTTTCTTAAGCCCCCCAAAAGCAAAAAGAGATTACACGCGCGCTCGGGTTCAAAGAAGTTTTGAAGTTTTTCTAATCCCTTGTGAGAAAAGCAAATATCCGAATCATGGTCTAAAAATCGTTGATATCCATCCAAAAATTCTTTAAAACAGATCGCCGGCGCCACCTTCGGAGCCAATCGATTCCATGCATTGCCCAAAGGGCTGCCGTTTAAAATCGCTCGTTCATTGGCGTCAACCTCAAGCAATCTTTTACATGCCCACTGCTCTAAAAGAACCGCATTGAATAGAATGGACAGTGCACTTTCTCCCTGTTTGTTTTGAACATTCCAATCCAACTTTTTTATGGGGTGAACGCCTAAATGAGAATAGTGCTGCGCTTTCAAGCATTGGAACACTTCTTGGCTGAGCCGATCCAAATGTTTCTCCGATAGTTTCCAAATAAAATGATTCGAAAAAAAGAGCTCTTCTATCCAAGTTGGAGCGTTCCATTGCAAAAAAGTGTTAAAATTCTTTTGTCCAGACGATTTTTTTGAGAAGCTATCCTGTTGAGTTGATGATATTGAGCAAAGCGGCACTAACTGACGCCCTCGAGCTTTAAGAACCAAATGCAATAATGAATGGCCATTGCTGTCTTGAACGTTCCAAAGCAGGGGAATGCGCTCCATAATGGCCAGCAAATAGTCTCTATTCTCATCTCCTAAAAATGGCTTTAAAAGAGTGGATCGTTGTCCATTATTTTGTTGAAAATCATCCACTTTTATTGGAGCATAACGCAATATTTTTTTAAAAATATCCAATCGCCGCTTTTTGAAGGCAGAAAATAAAAAGAAGTGTTTTTCTCCGTCGCGTTGACGCGCAAAATCAATATAGCCTGCTCCCTTATCTTTTCGAAGCGTTTTCTTCCCGGAGGGCAGTATTCTTTCAGCTAACTTCACCACATTTTTTTCAATGGCAAGGTCCAAAATCCTCTCTGCAAACGTATTCTTAGATTTTTCTTTTAAAAAGAATAACTGAGGTTTAAACGACCTATGGTTTAATGCCATAAGAAGAATGTCACTATTTTTTTTCTGAATCAAATGCTCTAAAAGAGAGCGGCCATCGATCATCGCTTCCCAATCGATCGTTATCTTTTCATTTGAAAAAAAGAGCGTTAATAGCTCAGGAAGATCGCGTTTTAATCCAAAATGCAGTAATTGCTCACTTAAGGTTTGGAAGAAAGGATCGTGATGAGCGTGAAGGGCAAATAATTTTTTAATAATGATCATTTCTTGCGTAGAAAATTGCTTCACATCACAATCATTATCCCCCCAATTATCGGAACTTTCTTCTTCTTGCATCCGTTTTTCCCTCAGACATTGTTTTTCCAGGGCTTGAACGGCTTGCTGCAAAAATAGCATAAGAACGGTTTGATCCTGGGCATCTCTCATTACAAGATCGTGCGGTTTTGCAACATCAACTAAAGCATAAAAATAGCGAAATTTTCCCTGAGAAGCCGAGAAATGTAATGCATTTTGTCCCGTTTGAAGGTTTTTTTCTGAAATTAAACGTGGATATTCCCACAAGAGCTTCTCTAAAAACGGCAAATGATCGGCATCAATTATTTTTTCTACGACAGTGCTCTTTTCCGATTGCGCCCATTTTATCAACTCAGCAATCTGAATGAATTGAAAAAACTGCGCTCCTTTTTCTTTCGTTAATAGGCTTGAAAAAATTTTAGGAATATCGTTCACCAATTCAGGATCAACAAGCGCCCGTTTAAAAAAAATGGAGCTGATGAGTGATAGAATAGATTCATCTTCTTGCTGCAATGCCGTAAAAAAAAGCGTAGGAAGATGGATATCTAATTGGGGAGTTTGACGTGCCCAATCAAATAACGGATTAAATAGGTCAAATTTCTGGTGCACTATCAGCCATGCGAGAAGATTTGGCTGGTTTTCCGTGGGAAAAAATAAAACTTCCGGAGTCAATAAATATAAATGTTCTAATAAACGGGTTTGATTATTGTTTACGTCCCCATGCGGCGAAAAATAACCTGCATTATTTTTAGCAGGTGGAATTATTTGAATCAGGCATTGGACCAATGGGGGACAATCGTTTTGTATGGCCCAATAAAAAATATTGCGCTGCACCTTTTCATGCGCCATCACTGAAATGAGCTCTGGTAAAATGTCGGGTAAAGTGAGTGGTCCCTCATTGCAACGACGTTCCTTGAATGCCTTCTCTAAAATCATCTGCAATGGGCTTTCCCCTTGAGAATTTTTAACCTGCAGCGCTTCATCGCTTGTTTCTAAAAACAGCTTAATGAATCTCTGATCATGATTTCTAACCGCATAATGCAAGGCAGTATCTCCGGTGATTCCAAAATCATTGAGATTGGTATAAGGGCAAGAAATTGGAATAAAGAGCGCTTGCGGAAAATGCTGGCAAATGCATTGAGCTAACGCGACATCGCGATTTCTCACTGCAATATGAAGAGATGATTCTCCCCATGCATTGCTTGATGCGAGCATGACATCAGAAATCCAATGATGATCATAAAAGAAAGAGAAAAATTCCATTTTTTGTGGCGGTGCAACTTTTTCAAGCAAATCAAAATATTGCTCTACACTTAAGCCTTGAGGCCATAAATCCAATTGTATCAATGTGTTCACTGCAGCAAGATCATTGTTTCGACAGATTTGCCGGGCTAAAGCTATGAGCTCAGAAATCATTAATTCAATATTATTGTTGGTAATATGCTTTTGAATGAATGCCTTCAGAGAAGAAAGATCCTCTTGACATACCATTCCTCGCAGTTTTTTTAAGACCTTTTTTCTACTTCTTCTTTGTATGACGTTTTTAATGAGACTGGTAATGCGCCACATATTCACATTTTCTGGTTTTAGCCGGTAAAAAAACGCTCCAATGAAGCAGCCTGCTGCAATCCAGTACGGCATATAGAGAAAAATTTTCAGGCGACGAATCTGCTGGAGATTGTTTGTCACAATAACTCTTGGAGGCGCTTCTGCTGGTTTTTCAACAGGAGCAGGCGGTGGGGGCTTCGGCGCAATACTTTCCGGTTTTTTGGGTGGAAGCAAACCGTATCTTTCAAAAAGATAGAGAAGGCCTTGTTCAAAATCTCTGTTTGCAGAAAAAACGGCCATTCGAGATGATGCAAAGCTCTCCTTTTGCTTGAACGCCGGGGGATAAAAATAACGTGTCGGCTGAGGCGCTATCACGTCAGAAAAGAAAGGCATCACCCACACAATGACCTTTTCAAAGCAGGAGGGAGCGCCTTTAAATGTTGGAGCATTCCATCCGAAAAATTTAAAACCATTGAAAAGCATTTTGAGTTATCCTGGTCATTTCATTCATTCAAACAATGAATTAAAATTTTCTCTTAAAATTTTTTGAGTGTCTAAATTTATTCAATTATGGACTGTCTTCGTTGAGTATTGCAACTCACTTTTCGAAAAAAATTTTTCCAATAAATGGATGCCTCCATTTTTAGAACATTTTTTTTAACAAATAAAATTAAATGCCGTCGGCACTTTTTGCAATTCCACTCAACTCTATTATTCATAGTGGAAACGGGCCATCAAGGGGCGCATTTGCTCCTTTAATCGCGTGACTATTTAATTGCAATCAGCGAGCGATCTCCTATTTTATTTATGCACCCGCCTAAAAATCGAATAGGGTGTTTTCCTTCTTAAAAAGGATCATTTTTCTCCAGTTGTGAACAGCAATCTCTGCTGGAGATAATAAATGCACTAGAATGCAGACTAAAACGCGCTCTTTTTTAGCAAAATTTTTTCTAAAAGAAGAGAGGGTTGAATGTTTGCTGGGCCAGCGCGCCCTTACCATAAATTTCCGAAATGACCATGGCGCTGCTTAACGCATAAAAATATGGAATGCGGCGTTACACCCTTCCATATTTTTAAAGGGTAAAAAATTGCCCCCAGCGGTTATGACAATTTTCAACAAGGAGATATCCCTTGATAGCTCATGGCGCAATCGCTTGCCTTGAGCCATCAAAAGAATGGTTAAATTTTTCAAGCATTATGCACGAATTATTCTAAAGATCTGGGTTCTATCTCAAAACAGCATTCTAATTTTTCAGTCAAGTTAATGCTGTGAAATGGACAGATCTTAGTTTGTGAGGGCGGTTGATCAAACAGGATCTCTTTTTCTATAAAGGGCCCTCCTTGAAGGCGCCGATTGCCTGCAGAAGCAGGAGTAAAATTCATCTGTCTAAATCCTATAAATTTGGCACCCATCAATTGAGCAATGTCTTGAGACTCTTGATAAGCCTTTTCTAATAATTTTTTTCTCAATTCTTGTTGAGCACTTTGGATCTCAAATGCCTCACATCCTTCAATTTTCCATTGATAGAGGGCCTTTTCTTTGCTGCCTTTTGGCGTTGTCGCCTCAACCAGAGCAAAAAATTCCGAAAGATGTTTTAAAGGAACCCAAACTCTCACAATGGCCTCTGGATCAAAGCAACATAAATTCTTATCACTTCGCGAAGGATAAGGCGTTTCACGTTTCTCCATTTTAGAGGGCTCTCCCAATAAACAGACGGAGGGGAAAGCGCTCGCATGATCCCAGTGCAATTCCAAGGGAGATTGCACTAAGGTCTGAATGGTCGATTTGAGATCATTTTTTGGATCCAGGGACGTTATGGCCTGCTCTTGTGCCTGTGCGCTACCCCATAAAGTGGGTCGACAAGAAATGAGTACATGATCAAACGGTATAGAAATTTCTTCTTGCAAAACTAATACGCAAGGAAAGCTTCTAGACTCGAAAGGAGCCCTTTTAGAGACAGGCCCATTAGTGGCAAAGATTGGAGTTAAGGATTGAAAAAGGCTCCATTGCACGAGACAATATTTTTTTATCCAAACTGCAATTCTCTTTTTTTTATTCATCGGTATGACTTGCATCGGTGTTCTCCTAAAAAATTCTAAAAAATCATTCACCCTTATTTTTTGGGTGAAGAGGCCTCTACTAAATAATATCCATTCGCATTTTTTTGAAGAGCATATTTTAATGGTTGCGGAGAAACAAACGTGACTTCTCCCGAATTGGAAATATTAATGATTTCAAAAATCTGTTGAAATTTTGTCCATAAGAATTTTCGATGATCCGGGGAATGATAAATGCCGGAGTCCGCGTCATATTCAAGTGCGTTCCAATCTATCTCCGTTGGACGTTTCATTTTTCCTTGGCAGAGTTGATGATAGAGATCAATCGACAGTTCGACCAAGGTAGGATGAGTGAGCCAAAGAGAAAGTTTTTCAAGCACCTCTGTCAAAATAGCCTCAAATTCTTCAGCTTGTTGTTGAAACAGTTGAATCATTTCTGGTTGCTGATGATCAAGCTCTTCAGGAAAAAAACTGGCAATATCAAAATGCGTCAAGTACAGTTGATCCTCTTCTAAATCATAGAGAAGATAATCACTATTTAAAGCATTATGCAGCAATTTCGCATTGGAGAGCATGTCATTCAATTGCGTTAATCCTCGTTTGAAAAAAACATGTTTTAAAAATGCTTTTGCACTGATTAATGCTGCATTTTCATTCAACGATCCCGACTGAACATCTCTGCACAATTGTGATAATGAGATCCCAGGAAATTTTTTTAAAAATAATGAGAATTTACATTTTGGCTCCCCATCAAAGGTGAGCCCACTGGGCAAAATCGCTAAAAAGCTGGAATTTTCCCCATAAAGCGTTTGGAAAGCCCGCCAATAGGTTAATGGGCGTTGAATAGATTTGACTTGTTTGATTGCGTAAACCTTTTTGCTCTCTTTGGGAGCGTCCACATTGTAAGCATTCAAATCATTTTCTCCCAATCGTTCTAAACCAATGCTCTCAGGATAATTTTTTAAAAAATAGTGCGCTTTTTTAATCGAATCTGCGCAAGATTTATCTTGAATCATATCGAGTAAAATGGAAGAATCTTTCCATCTAAATAATCGCCCTGAACTTTCAAAGCATCGATTAAAATGATCCAAATGCTCCATTAAATAGGCCTGAGTTGTATAAAAGAGCGGCAAGGATGATTCGACTTTAAATGGCGTTGTGTGATTGTCTCGAATGAGGTTCATCAGTTGAGCCAACGAGACGTCCGATCGTTCTTTGGGTGGAGCGGCGGGCTCTTCATCCACAAAAATAATAAATTCGGAGTTTCCTGAGGCAAATGAACGATTCATAGAATGATCGGCATGAATTGAACTATATTCTTTTAACCGATTCATGATCTGCGGCATATCTTTTTCAAGCTTTGCAAAATCTAAGCGCCATTTGCCCTCTATTTTTATGGCAGAAAGCAGGCAAGGAGATTCACTTTCAAGATCTTGAGGCCGAATCAGTGAGGCGTAACGATCATCGCTGACTTTTGCAGCCACGCGATAGCCATAAATATCAATCAACTCTAACGCGTGTCTCTTTAAATAAGACGACGATCGGATACTGGAGCGTTGCAATGGCAATTTCCAACGATGCGAATGCGCAGGCGAGCGCTCATCTCCTGAAGATAAATGATTTTGAAGAATGCGATCCCGACCTAAAAAATGACCTTTTTTTAGAAATGGATCCATCGCATACACCGAGACAATTTCTTTAGATTCCCTTTCCCATAATGCGTTTGAAGCTTCAACGGTTTTAGGCTCTGTTAAAATGACATGATTCGAGTTTTTTTCAGGATAGAGACAATAGACGCGGCCTGCTTGACGGGAAAAACTAACGATCCCAAATTTAGAGTCTTCCGCAGTCGATCCCCCCTCTACAAATTTATCGATTTCATAGGGACGTTGATGAATATAGATATATTTTTTTTGAGTTTGTTTGCCTGAATAAACGCCATATTGATTAGGGAAAAGATAGACTTCACTTACATTTTTTGGCTCATTGCATGGACGCACTTCAAAGTGATTTAAAATGTCCTGAGCAAGCTCCACACGGGGAAGGTAAGAGCTCAAATGCCAATGTTGCATTTCATATTGCACTTCTATTTTCTCGGCCATAGGATCGGTCAGGGAAGTGATCCACCAACTGTTTCGGGAACGCTCTACAGGAACCAACGATCCCAGCAAAGGAATAACTAAAATCTTTTTTTCTTCTAATGTTTCTACTGCAATGGGGCTGGCGCTGGCGTAAAGCATTGAATGCCAGCTCAATTGAGGATCTTTAGAATTATTTTGAGAATAGCTCTGGGTAATAGGGTGTTTCACCTTAGAAATGCCATATTTTTTAATCACTTCCAGCTCTTCTTTCGCCCCTAAGTTCTCAGGATCTATTTTTTTCCATTTGAAGGCGCATTGATCAAAATAGACAGAGGTGCGTATCAATGTTTCATTTTTTAATTCTGTAATATAAAAGCCGAAACGATCGTTATCTTCATCTTGAAATAACTGGTGTTGCGTCGTTTTTCCATGTTGAGACAGCGCAATAATTGGTCGGCCTTCTCTCAAAGCAATGGGAAAAGCGTGACAATAACGGGTGACATGATCAAAAAGCGATTCCAGATCTTGAGAGACATACGACAGAATGGGAGCATGTCCAAAAAGGGCTTGGATGGCAATCTTGATGGCAGCCACCCCATCTTCAAATTTTTCAATCGTGCCTGAAAATTCTTCCAATTCTGTTCCGAGCTTACATAGAATTGTGCCAATGGGCAGTAAAATTCGAGATGCTATGGTGTAACCCGGGACAAAACTTAAAACGCCATTTACGACGGTTTGAACCACCTCGGCCACCAAATCAAACCGACGGCGTTCTTCTGCATTCAATGAGCGATGGATCGTCAAATTTAAGGCGGAGTCGGCCATGTCCTCTCCAATGACCACCACAGGCTCAATACAAAATCGCCCCAGACGAATCAGCATCCCTCCCAAATGCTCCACGCTGTTGGCCTTAGGGACTTCATCGAGAATTTTTTCTGACAATTGCCGTAAAAGTTCTTGCCGAACATTTTCTTGTTTTTGCTCAAGCGCTTTGGAATCCTCTTGCTCATCCACTAATTCCAAAAGCCCTTGGAAACTGAGATCGTCTGGCACCAGCGCTAACATCGTTGAATCGCTGTTTTGATTGACAGCCCCTTCCGATCGCCTCAAACACGCATTTAGCCATACAGGAATGAAGGGCATTGCCACGCGTTCAGGGGAAGAGGGGGCTGAGGTTTTATTGCTCTCTTTTTCAAGGGCAGATTCTTCTATTTTTTCTTGATGATGCTGCCATTCAAAAATTTTTTCTTGAAGATGGGCAGCGTCTTTGAGCGGTGAAAAAGTCGCATAGGCATTGGAATTCTCCTGAGGAGAAAGCCCGAAATGGAGGGCTCCGCTGCGATATGCGCTCTTTTTTGAATGCGCATTATTTTGGCGAATATGCCAACCAAGGGACAGGCTTAACCCCGAAGAGGAATAGTGTATGACAGCGCGCCAATGTTTTCCTCGAAATAACGCCGCCTCTATCCATTGCGCGCATGGATTTCCACTCACTTCAATGCCGCCACTTTTATGATATATTCCTTTGAATTGGAATAGAGCATGCGCCTGGTGGAAAAAACCACCCCCATTGACCTGTCCAAAATATTGGTGATCTCCCACGGCCCATACCCATGGTCTTAAAGACGTTTTTAAAGGAAGCGTAGGGAAAAATTGTTGAAATTTTCCTAGGGAGATGGCAGCGCCGCTGCACTCATCACCGCGAACCCTTAAAGTTGGGGGAGAAGAAAAATTCGCGGGAAGATGGGCCATCATCCCCGCTGGTTTAAGGGTGAAAAAAAATGCAAAAGATAACGCTTGTGAAATATTTCTCCTCCAATTTTTTTTAAAAAGTCGAGGATCTTGATTGCTCTTCCTATATTGATTTTTTGAGTTCATCTCTTTCTTGCCTCCATGTCATCGATTCAGCCTCAAGCGGTCTAAGAGTTTTCACCATTCATTCAAACGCCGTGCGATAATCATTGCTTTTATCGCCGCGGTTGTTTCTGATTCAAACCCGCCCCCGCAGCCACTGGAAAATATATCATCAATTGGCTCAATTTTATCTTTTGAATCATCCAAAATTTGAGGAATTTAAAAATAAGAACCAATGCGTCGAGCTTAAAAAATTTTGTGGATAAAAACAATGCTCTTGGGCGCATTTAAAAAATTTTGAGAAAATATAAGAACATTTTTAACCAGCAATGAAAGTAAAAAATAATGAAACGCTTATTTTTTGTTCTCAGAGACATTTTTGACTGGCGTTTAATTCACGCAGCGCGGTTTGAATGCGGCTTTTCATCCCCTTTTCAACTTCTCTGAGCCAAACTCTGGGATCATAAAATTTCTTATTGGGGATTGTGGGATCGTTGTCTGTCCCCACTTGAGTCAATAATCGAGCGCGATGGGCTTGATAAAATTTGAGTAATCCTTCCCATTGTGCCCATTGCGTGTCGGTATCAATATTGACTTTGACTACGCCATATTGAAGACTTTCTTTCAACTCACTGACAGCGCTCCCAGAGCTCCCATGGAAAACAAAACGAGCCGGTTGCGCTCGCCCTACTTTTTTAGCGATGGCCTCTTGGCAACGCTGTAAAAGCGCAGGATCCAATTTGACATTTCCCGGGGCATAAACGCCATGGACATTTCCAAAAGACGCCGCCAACGTAAACCGATCAGAAATTTGAGACAGTTGCTCAAAGGCCCATGCCACATCGTCTGGATCACTGTATAACCGATTGGTTTGCGTTAAATTTGCCCGGCCAAGCCCATCCTCTTCTCCTCCTGTACACCCAATCTCTATCTCTAATAATTGGTTTAATCGCTTTATTCTTTTAAAATAAGCGCAACAAATCGTTAAATTCTCCACCAATGGCTCTTGAGATAAATCAATCATATGGGATGAAAATAATCCGCGTCCGAACGAATCCAGTTGCGCTTCTTCATAGCTGATCACTTTTTCTAACCAAGAAAGGCGCTGTTTTTGTGCATGATCGGTATGTAAAACGACAGGAACTTGCCATATTTTTGCGACTTCATGGACATATTTGGCGCCTAAAATAGCCCCCAATGCCGCCACTTCATCTTCTGATTGATAAGCGCATAATCCTTGTCCGCCCAAAAATAATGAGCCCCCATAAGAGAATTGAATAATGATGGGAGCTTTTTCTTCAGCAGCGGCCTCCAATGCAGCATGAACGCCATGTAAATCAACCACATTGATGGCAGCCAGAGCATACCCACGATTTTTGGCATCTTCAAACAGTTGATGCGTTAACTCCCCTGATAAAACGCCGGGTTCAAAAAATGATTTGAAATCTTTCATAATGTTCTCTTTCCTTATCTCTTTCTTGCCTTGAATAATTTCAATCATTTTTCAAATCTTTTTTAAGGCGTGTGTGCAATGCCTCAAGCCCTGGCAAAGGCATCCCCGCCAAATGGGCAAGAAATGCCCCCCCTCCTGAAGAACAATAAGAAAAATGGTCTTGTCCATTTTGATATTTTTCTATTGCAGAAATGGTTTCTCCTCCTCCTGCTAAAGAAAAGGCGCGACAATGAGAAATGGCTCGAACAAAACATTTTGTGGCAACCGCACATTCAGAAATTTCAAATCGGCCCACCGGTCCATTCCACAAAATGGTCTGACTGGAGTTCACTTGCTCTAAACATTCATTCACAGTGATCGGCCCAAGATCGCAGATCTCATCACTCGCTTTGAGCTCATGGAGATGACGATGACAATATTTTGAGCGTCCATCTGCTTCATGCGAAAGCACGATGAGATCTTTAATGGGCTGCATGTTAATTTCTTTTAAAATCTGTTGCGCTTGAGGAATAAACTCCTTTTCATAGAGTGATTGCCCAACCTCTATCCCTTGGGCCGCTAAAAAAGTATTGGCAATGCCCCCACCAAAAATAAATCGATCAGCCATCGATGATAATTTTTGAATGATGGGCAATTTTGTTTTTAATTTGCTTCCCCCTAAAATAACTAAAAAGGGCGATTGGGCGGTCTCGAGTTTCTCCACTGCTTCAATTTCTTTTTCTAACAGTAATCCTGCAGTGACTGCGGGGGCATATTCACAAATGCCTGAGACTGAAGCCTGTTTGCGATGAATCACCGCATAGGCATCTAAGACAAAAATATCGCATAATTCTGCATATCGGCGTGCCAATTCAGGATCGTCACTGCTTTCTCCTACATTAAAGCGCACATTTTCTAAAAGCATCACCCGATTTTTTTGGGCAGTGGGAATATTTTCCAAGTAATCCGAGACAAAATCGACCGGTACGTTGAGCGCTTGGCTTAAAGGATTGACCAACGCAGCGAGTGAATAGCGCGGCTGCGGATTTCCTTCCGTTGGGCGGCCAAAATGCGACATCACCATCACATAAGCTCCTGCTTCCAGAGCATATTGAATCGTCGGCAAAGCCGCTTTCATGCGCTCCATCGAGGCAAATTGTCCATGCTCATCGAGAGGCAAATTTAAATCTGCGCGAATTAAAATGCGCATTCCTTTCAAATTGTGTTGTTTTAAATTAAAGGCATTCATTCTCATTCCTTGATCATTGAGAAAAAAGTCATCTCACCATAGATTCGTGTGAATCTATGGACAAATTCGGTCTGTCTCAATAGGACTGTCAATCTCTTTAAATAAACAACTCAGAGAAAAATCTTCTCAAATTTTGGAGAGCTTAAGGATAAGAAGAAAAAGAAAGGCCATGTGTTAGCGCATAAGCTCGACAGCAATTATGCATTAACATGGCCACTGTCACAGGCCCTATGCCTCCTGGAACAGGTGTCAGCGCGATCTGCTGAGGAAGGGCAGATGTAGAGACATCTCCCAATAATTTTCCATTTTTTGATACCGAAATACCAACATCAATAATGACGGCACCCGAGGGAACGCAGTGCACATTAATGTGGTGGGCCTTTCCAATAGCCACAACCACGATATCTGCCACGCGCAAATAATACTCGATTTCTCGAGAATAGCTGTGAAGGATGGTCAATGAGGCATTTTCTTTTAAAAGAAGGGTAGCCGCCGGCTTACCCACCAAAATCGAACGGCCAATAAGCACAATATTTTTCCCAGCGATGGGAACCGCGTAATGATGCAGCAATGCCATCACAGCAGCGGCCGTGCAGGGAATTAAAACATCCGAGGCTTCCGTATGAAGCTTCATTTGTTGTAAATCGGTTAAACCATCCACATCTTTTTCAGCGCAAATGGCGTTAATCAGTTCTCTTGTCTGATTTTTTAATTGCTGGGGAAGGGGCAATTGCAAAATTACCCCATCCACTTCTGTCGAATGGCTGGTGGTGTGAATAGCCATTTTTAGATCGTTGGCAGAGCTTTGGGCATTAAAAACTTCAAGACGCGATTTTATTCCAATAGCATGACACGCCAAAATTTTTTTTTGCATATATCGAATCGATGCAGGATCGTCTCCCACACGAATTAAGCCTAAAACCGGCGCTCGCCCAACTCTTTGCTGATGCTCTTGAATCCATTGACGACAATATTTTAATATTTTTTCAGCGGGAGCGGCCCCGGGTAACCAATGCAAGGCTTTTTTATTGAAAGCTGCCTTATCGAAGGATGAATTTATCATATTCTTTCTATCAAAAATTAGCTGGTTAATGGCGAGCTTCTGGCCTTTTCACATAACAGTAAGATCATCAATGCTTCCAAGGGTTGAAATGCGGCATTGGCTCTGGAATCATCGCAAAAGATATCGTCAATTAAAGAGCCAACCGGCATGCTGCCTTCTTTTGATACGCTGAGCTTTTCTACAATCGGGAATAGTACACTGCGCTTCTCACCATGCCGGGCCATCTATCTATCGTTTTAAAATAAAGCATTAAAATGTTAAGGGCAGCCTTATTTGGAGGAAAACTGTCAAAAAATCTTTCCATGATTTCTTCTTATAATAACCTATTATTTTATTTTTTAAAGGCAATAGAGGCATCATTTAATTTTTTCCATGACCTTAAAAAGTCCCAAATAAAAATAGATTGCCCATTCCCTTTCGGGAGAATTAAATAATGTCTTCAATGGAAACCAATCCTCTCTAACGCTCCCTAAGCACTCGAAAGCCCTTTGCCCAATCAAATTAGTGATGAAAAAGGGATGGGCAATCATTCGATATTTTCAGAGGTTCATTTCTTGTCTGAATAGAGCTTAGAAAAAGTTCAGCCGCCTTTTAATCTTGAAAATTAAAAATAACTCCATCCCTCGCCTAAAAATTTAAGAACATAAAATTAAAAAAGATAAAAATAAATGACGGATAACCTCTTGTCCCTTAGAAAGAGGAGACGCAACAATACAAATTAATCAACACATGACTGTTTTATTCTTTAATTCCTAAGGAGAGTGCATATGCCTAAAACTAATTCAGACAATCAACCGCTTTTGAAAGATTTTAAAACCACATTGATAGCCATTACCCATTTAAAAATGGATATTTCCGCCCAGGAAAAACAATTGAGCGCGCTGATAACCCATTGGGAAAATAGTTGGCGTCATTCTTCATATTATCAAATAGACGATCTCCCTCCTCAAACAATAGATCAGCTTCTGGATAATGTGCTTTTTAAAAAACCATCAGAATGGGCAAATACTGAGCAGCAATATAAAAACATACGAGCATTGGCCCATCAATTAAATTCTATGTATCAAGAATTAGAGGCACTAGAGAAACAAAACGAAGAGCTAGAGAAAAAATTGATGGCTTCTGGAGTGACGCAAGAGCAACTATTGCTCTATTGTGAATCAGAACAATTTATTGCTAGAAAAAGCGGTGGTAAAAATCAGTCCAAAAATTGAGATAAATGTTCAAATTATGCCCAATTTTTAACTCAATTTTGATTAGCCAATGATTAGAGGGGTTTATAAAAAAAATAGGGTAAACACCTGATTATTTTTTATATCCCAATGGTTTAAGCTTAAAGATATGCTTTAAACCAAGTTTAAAGCTAATTTTTTGGAAATTCATAGTGACTTATCGTACTTAAGGCTCCATGGGTTATCTCAAGAAAATTTTTGTAAAGCAAATTTGGGGAACATTTTTGCTTTATGTTGTAAAGATGAGATCGCTACAATTCAAAGAGCCAGCTCACTCAGGTTTCCAACGGGAGAAAAGTTAAAAAAGCTCGAGAAACAGGAATCCAGGAAATCAGGAATAATCTAGAAATTAATCGCTGGATTAATGCGATAAGTGAAAAAGATATTTCTAAAGAACTTAAAGCTGTAAAGAAGAGAGAGGGTCAATCGAAATGGACTTTAAGAAAAAATTTAAAAAATTCCATTAATCAATTCGGAAAAGTGCTCCGGAAAGGGGAATAGTGACTGCAAGTGTGCAAGAGCATGCTGGCATCTGAAGGACAGTTAATGCATCAACCCCTGATGAATATGCAAAAAATAGTTGCTCTATTGATGAGCAACAACGCCATGGAAAAATACTGAATCGTTTTCAAGAAAAGGCATGGAAAACGCCTCCTCTGAAAGAGCTCAACCGGTGTCAAACAGGGTTGAGCTCAAACATTGTCAAAATCAGATGATGCTGTTATTTTGATGCCGAGGAATGACGGGCAAAACGTTTTCTATCAGATTCTGTTAAATAACGTTTTCTGATGCGAATGGCTAAAGGCGTGACTTCCACCAATTCATCATCATCAATAAACTCTAACGCTTGTTCCAACGAGAGTCGAAGGGGGGTACTTAAAATTAGTGCGGTGTCTTTTCCAGCAGCGCGAATATTGGTTAATTTTTTTCCTTGAAGACAATTGACGGTTAAATCATTATCTCGAGAATGAATGCCAATAACTTGTCCTTCATAAACATTGTTTCCATGCTCAATCATTAAGGTGCCTCTGGCTTGTAAACCAAACAAAGCATAGCTCAAGGCTTTGCCTGTGCCATTGGAGATTAAAACGCCATTGCTTCTTCCTCCAAAATTTTCTGCAATTTTGGGTTCATAACTTAAAAATCTTGAGCAAATCACGCCATTGCCTGAGGTTAAAGTTAAAAACATATTTCGAAAACCAATGAGTCCTCGGCTGGGAATCGTGTAGGTCAATCGCACTCGACCCTTGCCATCTGGATGTAAGGCTTGTAATTGCGCTTTGCGTTCTCCCAATTGAGCCATCACTGGACCTTGATCGGTTTCCAGAAGTTCTAAAAGCAATTCTTCCATGGGCTCCAGCAGTCCGTGTTCACTGGATTTAAAAATCACCTTTGGACGAGAAATAGAGAGTTCAAAACCTTCTCGGCGCATGGTTTCGATTAAAATGCTTAAATGCAATTCTCCTCGTCCAGAGACTAAGAAGGTATCGGGATCGTCTGTTTCACTGATTTGGAGAGCAACGTTATGCAGTTTTTCCTGGCAAAGGCGTTCCCAGATTTGACGGGATGTCAATAGTTTTCCTTCTTTCCCAGCAAATGGGGAAGAGTTGACAGACATGCGAATGGAGACGGTGGGCTCATCCACTTCTAATGCAGGAAGAGGAGCAGGATGTTCTGGATCGCAGAGCGTATCTGAAATATGCAGAGCCCCTAAGCCTGAAATTGTTACAATTTCTCCGGCTTTAGCTTCTTCGATGGAGAGACGCTTCAATCCTTGTTGACGATGAAGACCCTCTAATCGCGCCACGCGTTGCAATTGTCCTTGCCCATTATAAACAGCGATGGATTGTTTTAAGTGCACCCGGCCTTGCTTGATTCGTCCAATGCCCATAATGCCGACATAAGGATTGTAATCCAATTGAGCGATTTGCACTTGAAGAGGTTGATTGGGATCGCCTTTGGGAGCGGGTACTTTTTCAATGATAGTATCGAGCAGCGGCGCTAAGGTGTCGGAAAGATGATTGGGATCGGTTCCGCAGTAGCCTTGAAGAGCGGAGGCATAAATAATCGGAAATTCAAGTTGGTCTTCAGAAGCGTCCAAATCTAAGAAAAGGTCTAAGATCTGATCGATCACCCAATCAACGCGCTGACTGGGGCGATCAATTTTATTAATCACTACCACAGGCGATAAGCCATGAGCAAATGCTTTTTGAGTCACAAAACGGGTTTGAGGCATCGGACCATCGGTGGCATCGACTACTAATAAGAATGCATCCGCCATTGCCAAAACGCGTTCAACTTCTCCGCCAAAATCAGCGTGACCTGGCGTGTCAATTAAGTTAATAGTGCAATTTTTCCAGTCAACAGAGGTGTGCTTGGCTAAAATGGTGATGCCGCGCTCTTTTTCCAAACTGTTGCTATCCATAATGCGTTCGGTGTTTTGATCTTTAGATTCAAGGGAGCCTGTTTGTTTTAAAAGTTGATCCACTAAGGTCGTTTTTCCATGATCGACATGGGCGACAATGGCAATATTTCGAATACAATCGCTCAAGTTTAAGCTCCTATTTTGAGTGAGTTTTGCGCGCAGTGCCAATGAAATTCAGCGATAACTTTTGGGATATTCATAATGGATTCAAATGGGCTAACGCGGCTATTATCGCCGAAGTTTGAGATGACAATGGATTTCAAACAATGCCATTAAAAAGGGGTTGTAAAAATAGTTTAAGTCATTTTTTTTTAGAATCCAATATTTTGATGAAAGTATAGGCTTTAAAGAGCCCGTCCCCCGTTTATATTTTATATAAATTTTAAGAAAATAAACCACGAGAATGAAATGAATGAGCCAGGGATGGATAAGCGTTTTTATTCGCCTGTTTTCGCTGAGAAGAAAGATCCTGCGTTTATTTTTTAGAAGGAGAGAAAAAGAAAGAAGAACCGTTGACAGAGAAGTCTTACGAATAAAATTGTTAGTTTTTTCAATAAAAATAATCGAGATTTTTTTTAATTTTTAATTGAAAACTATGGCTTATTCAATCAGAGAGGACTATCATAGGCTTTAGGAAGCGATCGATTTGTTGCCTTTTTTCAAAAGAGGAGGTTCCCAAAAAGACAGAGATATTTTTGCAGTTTAGTTTATTAAAAAAATTGATAAATATTTTTTAGTTTTTAGAACCTATTTAACATTTTTTATAACCTTTATCAAATGACAAATAAAATAAAGCACGATCAATGTTTCGAAAAAATAGGACACATCTCCATCCAATGGGTTGCATTGCGCAAGAAAGGGATCGAACAGATTCAATGGAATGTGATCCCATGAAAGGATGAATTGTTAATCATAAATAACAGCTTTGAAGTGAAGTCATAAAGAGGATGTATGAGTGGAGGATCGAACCCAACGATCGGAGAATATTTTACGCATCATTTGGGAAATTGGTGCATTGGTTCAGGTTTTTGGTCTATTAACCTCGATACCTTAATCATGTCTTGGGTATTGATGGGCAGTGCACTTTATTTTTTTAAAAAACATCAACAAGATTTCGAGCAGTTAACGACTCGGCCACCTTCTCGTCTGATGATCATTTTAGAAGGCCTCATTTCGTTTATTCGCACGAGCGTTCGTTCTTTATATCTTGAGGAAAATTTATTTGCAGGCGCTGCAGCATTTTCCATTCTCATTTTTGTAGGGATGGCCAATTTTATGGGATTTATCCCCCCCGATCTGTTTCCTTATTGCTTCAGTTTTTTAGGAATTCATTCTTTTAAAGCGCAAATTTCGTCCGATGTTAATTTGTGTTTGGCTATGGCAATTGTTTCGGTGGGATTGAGTATTATTCGACCAGTTCAACTTTTTGGATTCAAGGCATTAATCGCGCAGTTTGCTGCTCATCCATTTCCTCATTGGATTTTTTTTCCGATCAATATTCCCATGAATTTTGTAGAAACCGCTGCAAAAGTATTTAGTCTGACGATTCGTTTATTTGTCAATATGGTGGTTGGAGATGTAGGTTTTTTAGTGATTGCCGCCTTTGGGCCATGGTGGATCCAGTGGCTCCCTTGGGGAGTTTGGACATTGATGCATTGTTTGGTCATTCCGCTTCAAAGCTATCTGTTTATGCTGTTTAGTTCCGTCTATCTTTCAATGAGTTTAAACATTGTAGAACACGCGCACTAGCGTGACAATATATTTGAATGATCCTTGCTGCTCTTCAAACGTTTTTCTACTTGAAAGGCGTGTGTCGATGGAGCAGGATGGATCACGTTTTAATTGTTTCATTTAAAAAGGAGTAAATAATGAGTTCTTTTATGATTTTTTGTATCACACTGTCATTCACCGTCATGACTGTTTTTATAGTCGGTTTATTTTTGGGGCTGCGTCTTTTAGATTCAACAGCGCGTCAACCAGAAATGGCCAGTACTTTTCTACTGCAAACAGTACTCGCCATGGCCCCTATAGAAATATTTTGGTTTATTGCAATGGGTTTATTGTATTTTATCATGCCTACACCTGGGGCCTAATCTCTTGAAAGAGCGGAGTGGAAGGGTCTATGAATAACGTTCTAAATTTAAACTTGACGTTTGTTCTGGAGATATTTTCTTTTGGGTTATTTATTTGGATCATCTATACCTACTTCTGGCCGAGGTGGATTAAGATGCTTGATATGCGTTCTGAAGTCATTTTTCAGAGTCTCAAAGATGCTGAGCTTGCTGCTCAAGCGTTAAAAGATGCCCAAGCTCAACGAGACGAAATGATTCGACAAGCGTCCATTCAAGTCAATGAGATGTTTAAAGAGGCAAATATTTCTACGAAGAAAATCTTAGACGATACGTTGTCTGTGATTGCAGAGCTTCGTCAAGAAAAAATGAAAGAGCTTGAGCTGACACTTGTTCAAATGACTGAACAAGCGCATTTAAATCTTCAGTCAGAAATTGGGGCTTTAGCCATTGAAATTGCCCAAAAATTATTAAAAGAACATCGTAGGGACGTTGAATGTTTATCGGATTCCAATCTAAAAAATACACTTCAACGATTACAACAGCAAAATTTAGCATAAGGGGTCGAGGCATTGTTCATGCGCTTGATCCTGCTCACCATTAAAAAGATTGAAAAAGATTTTGTTATGGGATTCAAACAGTGACAATAGGTAAGCAGCGCTCATGATTCGAGATAAAAAAGTTGTGCGCAACTACGCCAGTGCATTGCTTTCTACCATCGAAACCAATGAGGAAATTGGGGAATGGGAAGCAGCCTTAGAAACCATTGCAGGCGTTGAAGGGCTATGCTGTAAAAAGATTTCAGAAAAAATGACGCTTGAGCAATTCGAGCAACAGGTCATTGGAGCGGTGATCGATTGCTTTGCGATGACCATTCGACAGCGCCTTCATAATTTTTTAATGTGTCTCTTTTTGAATCGTCATTTGGCGCACCTTCCTAAAATTTTTGAAATGTTTATAAAATTAGGGGCGCAACGTCAAGGTGTTGAAGAGGTTTGGCTCGTGATTGCGCGCCGCTGGAGCGCTGTAGAAAAAAAAGAGGCGCAAACGCATTTTGAAAAAATTTTCTCCAACGTCCGATTGCGTTGGAAAATTGATCCGGAATTGTTGACGGGAATAAAAATCTGTTATCGCAATTGGGTGATTGATTTAAGTGGACGAAAAAAATTAGAGCAGATGCAACATCAATTTTCAACGCCTTAAATCATGATTCTTCAGCCTATTAAAGTTAAAACAAAAAAGGTATTGCTGTGATGCAAATGAATAGCGCAGAAATCTGCAGTTTGCTTAAAGAAAAAATTGAAAATTTTTCAGGAGATTCCACCGCTTCGAATCAAGGGAAGGTGTTGACCGCAGGAGATGGTGTGGTCCGAATTTCTGGGTTAGAGATGGCGCAACAAGGGGAAATTGTCAATATTGAACAAGTGGCCCGTGCATTAGTGATGAACTTAGAGCAAGATTGGATTGGCGCTGTTATTTTAGGCGACGCTTCTGAAGTTGCTGAAGGGATGCGGGTCGAATCCACTTCAAAGGTGTTAGATGTTCCTGTAGGGCCAGAGCTGTTGGGTCGAGTGATCAATGCATTAGGGGAACCGCTGGATAATTTAGGGCCCATCAATGCCAAAAAACGTGCACCGATTGAACGTCTTGCTCCGGGAGTATTGAGTCGAAAAGCGGTTCGATGCCCTTTGCAAACCGGTTATAAAGCAGTAGATGCGATGGTCCCCATTGGAAAAGGGCAACGCGAATTGATTATTGGCGATCGGCAGACAGGCAAAACGTCTTTAGCATTGGATACGATTTTGAATCAAAAGCACAGCGGAGTGAGGTGCATTTATGTGGCGATTGGTCAAAAAGCGTCTACTGTGGCGGAATTAGTGGGGCATCTTCAAAAAAATGATGCCATGAAATATACCACGGTAATGGTAGCCTCGGCAGCAGATTGTGCCGCGATGCAATATATCGCGCCGTATGCCGCCTGCAGCATTGGAGAATATTTCCGAGATCGCGGAGAGCATGCTTTAATTGTGTATGACGATCTTTCAAAACATGCCGTGGCTTATCGACAGTTATCCCTCTTATTGCGTCGCCCGCCGGGACGTGAGGCCTTTCCAGGGGATGTTTTCTATCTGCATGCCCGTTTATTAGAGCGCGCCGCTTCTGTCAATCGCGCATTCATTCAATCTCAAAATCCAGCCGTAGAGCTCGATCCTGCCATTGAATTTGGCTCCTTAACGGCGTTGCCGATTATTGAAACTCAGGCAGGCGATATCTCTGCTTTTGTGCCGACAAATGTCATTTCCATTACCGATGGACAACTGTTTTTGGATACGGACTTGTTTAACTCAGGAGTGCGTCCTGCAATTAACCCTGGCATTTCTGTTTCGCGAATCGGTGGAGCGGCGCAACATCCCTTTATTCAAAAGTTTTCGGGAAAATTACGAACGGCTTTGGCACAATATCGCGAATTGCAGAGTTTTTCGCAATTTGCTTCAGATTTAGATGCCTCGACGAAAACGCAGTTGAAAGAGGGAGAAATCATTACGTTGCTCTTGAAACAAGGGCAATATGCCCCTTTACGCGCCAGTGAACAAGTCATGATTTTGGCGGCAATTAACAACGGCTTGGCCTTTGAGCTGGAAAAAGAGAATGTTGCAGAGTTTGAAAATGCGCTTTTGGAATATGTGCGTCATTATTACGCTTCTTTTTTAGACGAGTTGGATGGCGCGGAATCTGCCGATCCTTTAACTTTTTCAAAAATTATGGATATTCTTTCTAGTTTTCAAAAAACTGAGGTATTTTAATTAAGGCAAATATCGATGAATTCCAGCAAAAAAGAGATTCGAGGAAGAACGATTGCAGTTCAATCGGTCCAGAAGATTACAAAATCGATGGAAATGATCGCAGCAGCAAAGCTCAAGCGCGTGAAACACCGAATGGAAAATTCTCGACCTTATATTGATTCTTTAAGGCGCGTCATTCAGAGGCTCATTGACACCAATCTTCATTATGTGCCCACCTATTTGATTCCCCGTCCGCTTAAAAAAGTGGTCATTTTGGTTGTGGGAAGTGAATTGGGGCTGTGTGGAGGATTGAATCTTCAGTTGTTTCGAAAAGTCATTGCCATGACTCAAGAGTTTCAAAAACAAAATATCGAAGTGGCCTTTGTATTGCTTGGAGAAAAAGCAGTTGAATTTTTTTCCAAATTTTCTTTCGAAATTCTTGCACATAAAACGGGTTTAGGAACCATTCCGAAATTTAAAGATTTAATTGGGCCCTGTCGCTTGATTATTCAAGCGTATGAGTGTGGCGCCATTGATGCTTTTTATATGGCTTATAATCAATTTGTTTCGAATGCTGTCCAACTTCCGAAAATTCAGCCGCTATTGCCGCTGTCTCTCCTGGTGGAAAAAGATTTGATGGTAGAAACGCCCGATCAGTTAAAGGAAAAAAATCAAGATTATCTTTATGAATCGGATCCTAAAGGGCTTTTAGATTCGCTCTTACTTCGCAGTTTAGAGTCATTGGTTTATCAAAACGTCTTAGAAAATTTTTCATGTGTGCAAGCGGCCAGAATGTGTGCCATGCAAAATGCGAGTGGAAGTGCCAAAGATCTTCTTGAAGAGTTGAAGCGCGAGCAACATAAGCTGCGTCAGGCCACCATTACGCAAGAGCTCATGGAGATTGTTTCCGGAGCGACGGTAGTCAGTGAATAAAAAAATGAGAATAAAAGGCCAATTTTTTTGGATAGAATTGGACAAAAATAATAGACGAGATAGGGGCCGGGATGGAAAAGATTGAACATTTTGGAAAAATTACGCAAATCATTGGCTCTGTAGTCGATGTTTCCTTTGAGAATGCGTCGCGCTTGCCCAAAATTTATGAAGCGTTGGAGCTGATGAGTGAAAATAATGCTTCAAAAATCATTTTAGAGGTGCAGCAACATTTGGGAGATAGCATTGTGCGCGCCTTGGCATTGGCGCCGACTGAAGGATTACGGCGAGGATTGCGCGTCAAAGCCACCGGTCATCCCATTCAAGTGCCGGTGGGTTTAGCCACACTTGGTCGCATTATGAACGTTCTGGGAGAGCCGATAGATGATAAAGGCGCAATAAAGAGTAAAGAAGTTCGTGCGATTCATCGCGCTCCTCCGGAGTATTCTGAACTCTTAGGGATTTCTAATATTTTAGAAACAGGAATAAAAGTCATTGACTTGATGAGTCCATTTCCCCGAGGAGGAAAAGTTGGACTTTTTGGGGGAGCAGGGGTTGGAAAAACTGTGAACATGATGGAATTGATCCGAAATATTGCCATTGAACGAGAAGGGTTATCGGTTTTTGTCGGGATTGGAGAACGGACCCGAGAAGGCAATGATTTTTATCATGAAATGCGCGTTTCCAATGTTTTAGATAAGGTTGCGCTCGTTTATGGACAAATGAATGAACCATCGGGAAATCGTTTAAGAGTAGGATTGACAGGGATGACCCTTGCGGAAGCCTTTCGCGATGAAGGCAAAGATGTGTTGCTGTTTATTGATAATATTTATCGATATACCCTTGCCGGTGCAGAAGTTTCTGCTCTTTTAGGCCGCGTGCCTTCTGCTGTGGGCTATCAGCCGACCTTATCTGAAGAAATGGGAATTTTGCAAGAGCGCATTGCCTCGACGAAACGCGGATCGATCACCTCTATTCAAGCGGTCTATATTCCTGCAGATGACATTACCGATCCTTCTCCGGCGACCACCTTCTCTCATTTAGACGCAACCATTGTGTTGAGTCGGCAAGTCGCTGCCATGGGGATTTATCCTGCGGTCGATCCTTTAGAATCGGGATCGCGGTTGCTTGAGCCTTCGGTGGTAGGGGATAAGCATTATGAGGTGGCCCAAGAAGTGAGAAAAACGTTACAAAAATATCGGGAACTCAATAATATTATCGCCATTTTAGGAATGGATGAATTGAATGAGACCGATCGAAACACTGTTGCACGCGCCAGAAAAATTGAAAAATTCTTTTCCCAACCGATGGGCGTTGCGGAAAGCTTTACAGGGATCACCGGACGTTACGTTCCTTTGGAAGAAACCATTCAAGATTTTAAAGCCATTTTGGATGGGCAATTTGATCATTTGCCTGAAGATGCTTTTTATATGGTGGGCCGCGTCGAAGAAGCTGTGAAAAAAGCAGAAAAGTTAAACGAAACCAGTCGATAAATTGAGAGGGCATTTGAGAAGGAGTGCATCGCTCTAAGGAATTCTATGCAGTTTATGAGGTTTAGAGAATTTTATTTAGAAGTCGTCAGTGTTGAACGAAAAATCTTTGCTGGGAACGTTCGAAGCTTACAGGTGACGTCTGAGCGAGGAGAGTTGGGAATATTGTATGGGCACTTGCCGCTGCTTGCTGCAATTAAACCAGGCATTTTAAAAATTTTCCGAGCGGATGGAACCAGCGATTTGCTTTATATTTCGGGCGGGTTTGTCGAAGTTCAAAAAACGCACACGACTATTTTAGCCGATACAGTGATCCGAGATAATGAATTGGATGCCTCCGAAGCTCAAAAAGCCCGAAAAGAAGTCTCTCAACGGCTTTCTATTCGAGGCTCCGACATTGATCATTTAAGGAATGCTCGAGAATTGGCCAAAGCGCTTGCAAAATTGAGAACTATCCGTCTCTCAAAATATACGTTGATTCACACCAAGCATCCGCGTTGATGCTGCCTGCAGATTGCCACTGGATCTCTTTATTAGACCTCACAGACGATTGCAGGCATTTTAGTCTTTCATTCCCCGTCACCACACGGCAATGGCTTTTCGCAAAGGTCACGAAAAAATAAAGGGTTTAAAAAATTTTTAACCCTTGCCAGACTTAAAACAGCGGAAGTTGAGGATAGACGGGAAAGGCCTGACACAGCTCGGCAACATACTGTTTCCCGTTATTGATAAGAGCGCATCGCTCTTCATCGGTACTGGCACTCAGCAGATGTCCTATTAATTCTCCAAGAACCTGCACTTGTTGAATCTTCATCCCTCGACGGGTGATTGCCGGGGTGCCTACGCGAATGCCGGAGGTGATAAAGGGCGATCGGTGATCATTGGGAATAGAATTTTTATTGACCACAATATCGATCTGCTCCAGTAAATGTTCTGCGCTTTTTCCGGTATGAGCGGTTTGAGTCAGATCGACTAAAAACATATGATTAGACGTTCCACCGCTGACAATAGAGAGCTTAGGAAACTCTGATAATACTTGAGCCATGGTTTGAGCGTTGATCAAAATAGATTGTTGGTAAGTGATAAATTCAGGCTGCATCGCTTCTCGAAAGGCCATCGCCTTCGCAGCAATCACATGAACCAGAGGGCCACCTTGAGATCCGGGAAAGAGAGCACTGTTGAGTTTTTTATGAAACAGAGGATCGTCACTATTGGATAAAATCAGTCCACCGCGCGGTCCGGCCAATGTTTTATGGGTAGTGCAGGTGACCACATGGGCATGTTCTACAGGAGAGGGCAATAATTTAGCAGCCACTGGGCCTGCGATATGAGCCATATCTACAAGTAATTTTGCTCCCACAGCATCTGCAATTTCTCTCAATTTTTTCCAGCAAATATTACGAGAATAGGCAGAGAATCCTCCGATAATGAGTTTGGGACGAACCTGCTCAGCACGCGTAAAGATCTCGTCATAATTGATTTCCCCTTTGCTGCCCAGACCATAGGTGAGTGCATTAAACATTTTTCCTGAAAAATTTACAGGCGATCCGTGCGTGAGATGGCCTCCGGCATTCAGATCCATTCCTAAAATGGTGTCTCCAGGATTTAAAAGGGCCAAATAAACAGCGAAATTGGCTTGGCTGCCTGAATGGGGTTGCACATTGGCATACTGCGCCCCAAAGAGCAATTTGGCACGATCAATCGCCAATTGTTCGATCTGATCCACCGCGCCGCAGCCCCCGTAGTACCGGTTACGGGGATAACCTTCCGCATATTTATTCGTTAAAATAGAGCCCTGTAAAGCCAGCACGCGCGTGGAAGCATAATTTTCTGAAGCAATAAGCTCAATAGAATTTTCCTGCCGCCGACGTTCACTGCTGATCGCTTTATAAAGTTCGGGATCAAAATCGTTGATTGCCATCCACTCTGCATTCATGGCTGCTGCTCCTTTCATCAAACCAGCGCCCGTAAGGCCGCTGGTAAATCCAATTTCAGTAAAATCACAACAGTTGAAGTGATTCGTTGCCCATTCATTTTGACATGTTCAATCTTAAAATGAAATAAAAAAAATAGGGCAATTTGCTCTAATTGCTTTGAGTTTTTAACGATAAAATCATTCTAAATTTTCTGTGAAAAAGCAATTAGAAAGAACTTTTAATCTTTTAAAACCTTTTTTAAAACGGTTTTATTTGCAATTAAACCTTATTCTGGTGTGCAAATTCTTTTTGAAGAGGCGATTGACGATGAGTCAAGGAGAGGATTACACTAATGGAAATCCAATAAAAGAAATATCACTGAAAAATATTGAGCTGAGAAATAGAAAAAAATTTAGGGAGTGATACCCCTCAATGCATCGATTATGATGGATGAGTCTTCGGAATGGGGCATTGATCACCCATTTAAAAACAATACAGGTGGACGGTCTTGTTCAACGTTTTCAGGCTTTAGAGCACCGCTGTTCAATCTGATTGAGGAAAACAACCGAAAGTTCTAAAGCGTTCAGTCATAAAAAATTTTTTTAGATCCGACAACAATGATGGGGTAGAATCGTGTCCATTTGGTCACAATGTGTTTCGCAATTAAAATCGCAGCTCTCATCTAGCGAATTTGGATTATGGATTAAACCCCTTCAAGCTCGGTGTTCTGCGGATGGTGTCTTAGAAGTCTACGCTCCCAATGCGTTTGTATTAGAGTGGGTTAAAAAAAATTATTCTCAAACTATTACCGAGATCTTAGAGACGCTTCAAGATTTCCATCTGGAAAAAGTGTCGTTCAAAATTGGCAGTTGCCTTTCAGGCACATTCCGACATGCTGAGGAGTTGGGAGAAAAAAATAGCGCTGCTCCTGCAGAGCGCGCGTTTCACTCCCGGGAAAAAGGGGAGGTCTTTTCTTCCCCCAGCGGTGGGCGCGAGCGCTCCGGCGCCTTTCCCAGCTCGGAGCAAAAGCTTTCTGGTCAACGAAAGCTCAAACAAGGCCACACTTTTAGCAGTTTGATCCAGGGAGAATGCAATGAATTGGCTATCTCCGCGGCTAAAAAATTGATTTATGGTCAATCGCGCCAATACAATCCCCTCTTTATTTATGGATCCACGGGGTTGGGCAAAACCCATCTTTTACATGCCATTGGCAATGAATTTTTAAAGAATAATCCTTCGGCGAAAATTGCTTACGCCACTTCAGAGCGCTTTGTTCAAACATTGATTGCGGCGCTTCAACGCAATGGTGCTGAGCAGTTTAAGCGTTATTATCAAGGGCTGGATTTGCTCTTGATTGACGATGTACAATTTTTTTATCGCAAAGCGCGCTCCCAAGAAGAGTTGTGTCATCTGTTTAATCGTTTGCTTGAAGAAGGTCAGCACATTGTTCTCACTGCAGATCGCAGTCCGCAACAGATGCCCGTGGAAGAGCGCTTGCGTTCCTATTTGGGGGCAGGACTCTCTATTGAATTAAGTGTACCCACATTTGAGACGCGCATTTCCATTCTTCAGCAAAAAGCGTTGGAGCAAAACATAAAATTGCCATTAGAGGCGGCCCAATGGATCGCACAAGCAGTTCGTTCCAATGTGCGTGAGCTTGAAGGGGCATTGATTCGCGTTGCTGCCAGCGCCCATTTTCATTCGTTGCCCATTACAGAAGAATTGGTGCGATCGGTTTTAAAAAATGGTTGGATCCCTAAAACGCCAGAAGTAAAGCTATCGTCTCTACAGCAGGTAGTGGCGGACCATTTTAAAATTTCAGTCACGGCTTTGCTCTCTCGCAGCCGCCGCCGTTCACTGGTTCGTCCCCGGCAATTGGCGATTGCTTTGGCCAAAGAGCTGTCGGAATTGAGTCTCAACGAGCTTGGGAATGCCTTTGGAGGTCGAAATCATACCACCATCTTGCATGCATGTCGCCACATTTCTGATCAGTTGTCTCGCGATCGGGCGCTCTATGCGACTTGGACTAAATTGCGAAACTTGCTAATTTAATGAGAAGAAATGGGCTTTGATTATTGAGCTCATCCAGGATTTAAGTCTATAATACGTTTCTAATTTTTTGAAATAAAAGGACATTTGGCTTATGCAGTGTAGTCTTCTGCGCTCTGATCTTTTACGACCCTTACAGTTGGTCTGTTCTGGGATGGCTCGGCCTGTGGGAGGAGATTCTGTTCATCTGCTTTTGTGCGTCTCTCCCAATGAGTTGTGTCTTTCCAGTTGTGATGGTGCGCTTCAAATTCGCGTCTCTCTCGCATTAAAAGAAATGAAAGCTTCAGGAATTTTGGCTATTTCTGGAAGAAAATTACTTGATTTTTGTCGAATGTTGCCCGAAGATGCGCTGTTGACTCTTGCGGAGCAAAATGGCGTAGTGGAAGTTAAAAGTGCAAAAACGCGTGCAAAATTTGCCACATTAGGGGCTGATCATGTTCCCTTGGTTGAAGCTTTTTCGCCAACAGGAGAGGGCGATATTGACATTTCAGAATTTCGGCAACTTCTTTCTGGCGTCGGTTTTTCTATGGCCAATCAAGATGTGCGCTATTATTTGAATGGTTTACAGCTCTGTTTTGATGAGCAGGGGGTATGTGCCATCGCCACTGATGGGCATCGTTTGGCTTATGGAAAAATTTTTAAAGAGAGTGGATTTAAACACCCCCACAAAGTGTTATTGCCCAGAAAGAGCGTCTTAGAATTGGGACGATTTCTTGATTTTTTAGGCGAAGGCACCGCCCATTTTCAATATGGACCCAAAGGATTTTCAGTTTCCACCTCCAATGCTTGGTTTTCAACGCATTTACTGGCTGGAAATTTTCCCTCGTGTGAAGGCATGCTGCAGATGAAGCTGCCTTATTGCGTAGAGGTTAAAACGCTGGATTTAAAACAAGCGTTATTGCGTGCCTCTATTGTCTGTCAGGAAAAACCTCGAAAAGTGCGCATTCTCTTTGCAGGCGGCACCCTTCGTCTTTCTGCCAGCAATGCTGTTCAAGAGATGATAGAAGAAGAATTGAGTTATCAAGAGAGTGGCCATCCTGAAGTTGAAATTGGGTTTGATTTATCTTATTTGCTCGATGTATTGAATGTCCTAAAAGCGCCCACATTAACCATTCAATTTAAATCGTTTAAACATTTGGTGAAATTAAGTGAGCCGTCTGGATCGGGCTTTACCTACATTATTATGCCCATGTTGCTGTAGAGTTTTCTGTTGGGATGAGCATGTTTTTAAGCCCCCAGTATCATCCGATGCATCTGCGCGCGCTTTCTTTGCACCATTTTCGGCGATTTACTTCGATTCATTGGGAGGGATTTAAACAAATTAATTTATTTTCAGGAAAAAATGGTTCTGGAAAGACCTCTGTTCTTGAAGCATTGGCCATTTTAATGAGTGGGCGCAGTTTTCGGACCCACTCTAATGAAGTGGCAATTGGCCACTCCCATTCCACATTTACCATTCACAGTGAGTGGAGCGCGCCCCACGATCAAATGAGTTTAGGGGTAGAATATTCTCGCAGCAAGGGATTAAAAATTGTTAAAAATTCTGAGATTTGGACAAAAGCGCGACAAGAGCGTCAAAAGCATCCCATTCGTCTCTTTACTCCGGAAAATATTCATTTGTTATCCCAAGGCCATGAAGCGCGATTAAATTTTTTAAATTGGAGCTGTTTTTATTTGATTCCAGAATTTCGAAAATTATGGATGATTTTTTTAAGGCTGCTTCACCATCGGCGCATTCTTTTAAAAGAGCGCACCTCTCTCGCTGAGCTTCAAGTGTGGGATGGTCAATTATGTGCATTCAATGAAAAAATAGAGATTGCTCGCAGCCAGCAACTCCAGCAACTTCATCACTATTGGCAAGAGCATCTTCCGCGTTATTTTTCACGTTATCCCATTGAAATATCTTTTTCATCCGGCTGGGATCCGTCCTCATCCTATGCCGAGCAATTGAAAGATTCTTATTCCTGGGATTGCCGACATCATTCCACCCGATTTGGTGTCCATCGCGCTGATTTTTCTTTAAAGGCGCATCAATTTCCAGCCACTCAACTGCTCTCTCGAGGGGAGATGAAGGCACTGATTTTAAGTTTGGGATTATTACAGCTGGAGTGGGTTCACCAGCAGAGCGGCCATATGCCCATCGCATTGATTGATGAATTTGATGCAGAATTAGATGAGGTTCATCAAAATGCCCTCAAAGAGGCGCTGAATGCCTCCTCTGCGCAAATTTTTATCACTTCATTGCATCGCGTGCAGGGTGGGGAGTCGTGGAAATGCTTCGATCTTTAAGATCATCTGCAACCATCGGGGGCATTATTATTCAATAAAGGGAGAGCAAGATGAATATTTCTTGTATTGCGGCTGTGGATTGCCATGGGGCGATTGGTCGAGGGCATACCTTGCCTTGGCACTTGCCAGAAGATTTTAAATGGTTTCGTCGACAGACTTTGGGCAAAACCATTGTGATGGGCCGAAAAACATTTGACTCTTTGCCCTCAGGCCCTTTAAAAAATCGAACCCATTGGATTTTATCGCGTCAACGCCCGGCCCATAGCACTCAGAATGTGCATTACTTTAATACGTTGTCGTCGATGATGACGGCGGCCAAGGCGGCCCATTTGGAGGAGTTGATGATCATTGGAGGAGGGGAAATTTATGCGCTCTTTTTACCCTATGCGAATCGCCTTTACCTCACACACGTCAAGGCTCACATTGTTGATGCAGATACCTTTTTCCCTCCCATCGATCTGACCCAATGGCACAAAGAGCAGCAA
Source organism: Androctonus mauritanicus (assembly GCA_011317285.2). Taxonomy (NCBI): domain Eukaryota; kingdom Metazoa; phylum Arthropoda; class Arachnida; order Scorpiones; family Buthidae; genus Androctonus; species Androctonus mauritanicus. The sequence goes on along the minus strand of WUQG02129897.1, from coordinate 13,368 downwards.
ATTGATTTTAAAGAAGATGCCCATCATCCCTTTGATTTTTCCTGTTGCTTTTATACGGCTCCAGCTCAAAAAGAATGGAGTGCGTTGGTAAAATGATGCGCATGGACGAGCCTTTATTGAGCTATTGCGAGCCCTTTTATCAACACTTACTTGAGCAGGGTCGCGCATTAAATACCTGTTTGGCTTATAAAAGAGATTTACAACAATTTGCCTATTGGCTGACCTTTCATCACACTTCTCTTAAAGAGATTGATGCGGTGGTCATTGAGCAATTTCTTTTTGCCAACTTGGCTCAACAGCCCTCAACGATTGCGCGAAAATTAAGCAGTTTAAAAGCCTTTTTTTCCTATCTTCAGCAACGGGGGTATCCCAATGATCCCACATGCACCCTTTGCCCGCCGCGAAAGAAGCCCACATTGCCCAAAATTTTGTTTGAAGAGGAGGTCGTCAAACTTTTGGATGTGCCTATGGCGCATCAGCAGCCGTTAGCGTGTCGCGATAAAGCGATGTTTGAATTAATGTATGCAACGGGGATCCGAATCAGTGAATTAATTGGCATGCGGTTTTCTCAACTGCGTTTGGATTTGGGCATGGTGCACATCTTAGGAAAAGGCGATAAAGAGCGTTGCGTGCCTCTGAGCGATATGGCCTTAGAATGGTTAAATCGTTATTATCAACATTTTCGCGCCAAACCCTTAAAGGCAGGAGCGCGCGCGCCCTTTTTTTTAACATTGAGAGGATTGCCTCTGACCCGACAAGCGCTTTGGAAACGATTTAAGTGCCATGCTCAGCGCACTGAAATTGATCCCAAACGCCTCTCTCCCCATGTGTTGAGACATGCGTTTGCCACGCACTTGATGAATCATGGCGCCGATCTGCGAATGGTTCAACTGCTTCTCGGCCATGAAGAGATTGTCACCACGCAAATTTATACGCATGTGGCCAAACAACGCCTGCAAACGCTTCATCAAGGATGCGATCTCTTTTCTCTTCCTCTGGCAGCCCCCCATCAAGAGCGCAATCCGCCCCCGCTTCAGTAAAACCAGCCCTGTTTTGAAAACTTTCCCTCGGCGAATCACCCCCTAATCGCTTGGCTGAACCGCCTATTTCGACGATTGGCGAATGCAACCTACCGCTGAAAGAATTGGCCCGATCATTTTAACCACGGGCAGACGCATCCTTAGGCTTTGTTGCTCGAGGCAATGGTGATCACGTGGGCCAATTTTTTATTATCGGCCAAGAGCGAGGAGAGTCAACGAGAAAAAAATAATTCCCTAGGGGATTGACCTGATGGGCGGAAAGAGAGATGCAATTGAAAGATAGTGTTGCAAAATTACCAAAACTTGGAGGGTTGATGCAAGACTGTCTGCCGGAAATCATCACAAAATTTCTTTGTTTAGTTGGAGAATCGTGCGATCACGCCATTGCCGAACAATTCAAAAAAGGTCAACGAATTCAATTTCATAGTGATCCCATCGAGGGGAGCTTATCCTATCGCACGCCTAATCGTCATCGGGACAGAATTTGGACATTTAAAATGACAGCCAGCCAAAAATGGGTGGTTTCTCAAAAAATTTCTCCTAAATTTATTTTGAAAGTTCTCTATGATTTAAATCTTTTCGGATTCAGAGGCGAGGCGTTGCCTCTGCTTTATAATGCCCCAAATGCTTTCTGGAGATCTCGCATGGCTGCTTCAGAGCATCCATGTTATCAGGCATGTGCTCTTGAGAATCGATTTGCACAAAGGGGAGCAGCAGCATGAACAATAATGCGTTTCTAGAGCAGGCCAATCGCTGGTTGGGGTGGATTTCAAAACGGCATGATATGTCTTTGGCACTGATTTTTGTTTGTGCCATTTTTATGATGATTTTGCCCTTACCCACGCAGTTGATTGATGTATTGCTCTCCATTAATTTGAGTTTTTCCCTTCTTTTATTAATGATCTCGATCTACTTAAAATCTCCAGCAGAATTTTCTGCATTTCCTTCGGTGCTATTGATGACCACGCTCTTTCGGCTCTCTTTAACGGTCAGCACCTCCCGATTGATCTTGCTTCAGCATGATGCCGGAGAAATTATTAGCGCCTTCGGAAATTTTGTCGTGGGTGGGAATTTAGTCGTTGGGATCATTATTTTTTGCATTATCACCATTGTTCAATTTATTGTCATCACCAAAGGATCGGAACGGGTTGCAGAGGTCAGTGCCCGCTTTTCTCTCGATGCGATGCCTGGAAAACAGATGAGTATTGATGGGGATATGCGTGCAGGCACCATTGAGATGGAGGAAGCCAAACGGTTGCGCAATTTGGTTCAGCAAGAGAGTCAGTTATATGGGGCCATGGACGGCGCAATGAAATTTGTGAAAGGGGATGCCGTTGCCAGTATTATTGTGATTTTAGTCAATATTTTAGGCGGAATCACGGTTGGGGTGCTTCAACATGGCATGAGCATGACGCAAGCGGCTGCAGAGTATACCGTATTATCCATTGGGGATGGATTGGTTTCTCAAATCCCTGCATTGATCATCTCTATCACCTCTGGGATCATTGTGACGCGCGTTCCAGGCGCCAGCGAAGAGAATTTAGGCAATGAATTATTTCAACAGCTGGGTCAACATTCGGGAGCATTGCTGACCGCTGCGGTTATTGTCAGCTGTTTTTCTTTAGTGCCTGGATTTCCAGCTTGGGCATTTTTATCGTTAGGGGCGCTATTGGGCGTGATTGGATACGTTTTAAAAACGCAATATAAAGAGCATCCAGAAAAGAAAAAAAGGGAGAGCACTGCTGAAAAACAATTGGGCGCCGTCCCCTTAGCCGTTGCCCTTCCCAAACAATGGTCGGCTTCAAAAGTTCAAGAGATGTTTAAAACATTTCGAGATGATGCGTTTGAAAAATTGGGATTGCCATTGCCTGAAATTCATCTCAATGCAGGATTTGACCGTCGACAAAAAGAGGGGCCTCGTTTCGTGATTTATCTTTATCAGGAGCCTGCGTGTGAAGTGATCATACCAGAGAATCAGTGTTTATGCGTCACGAATAATATGGAGAGTGGCATTGAAGGAGAAGCGCTTAATCTTCCCTTCAGCAGAAAAAAGTTTTATTGGGTCGATCCCAAAAAGTTGCCCAAGGAGAAAGAACATATCGACATTTTTGAAAAAGAAGACATTGCTTTATATTTTTTAAGGGCAGTGGTTGAGAGCAATGCAAAAGAGTTTTTGGGAATGCAGGAAGTTCGCTATTTAATGGATGGCATGGAAGGAAAATATTCAGAATTGGTGAGAGAAGTGCAACGGCAACTTCCTACAGCGCGCATCACCGATATTTTGCAACGTTTGATTGAAGAAAGAATCTCTATTCGGAATCTTCGCGGCATTTTTGAAGCCATATTGGCTTGGCATGGCAAAGAAAAAGATGTGGTTATTTTTAATGAATGTATCCGCGTTGCCTTGCACCGACATATTGTCTCCCTTGTGCGCGATCCTGATGGAAAAATTCGCATGTGGAATATCGGAGACGGATTAGACACTTTGGTGCGTGATTCCGTGCGACAGACCACCTCAGGGGCTTATGCTGCATTGGAGCCAGAGCAAACGGCTCAAGTGCTTGATCTGATTAACGGTGCGGTGCAGCAGCGTCGACCTGCGCATTTATTGACTGACATGAGCACGCGTCGTTATCTGCGCAAATTAATTGAGGGTGAGCTTCCGGATATTGAAGTCTTTTCCAAGCAAGAAATTGGTGAAGATGATGATATGGAAATTTTAGGAAATATCGAATGGGTAGGGAAGCAAAATGATGCACAATAACTTTACACAACTCTTTTCCAATTTGTCAGAAAAGATTGCAGAAAAAGAGGAGTGGACTCATTCCTTTACCCCAGAAATCCCCCCGCCCGATCGCTTTGGAACGCTGTTAGAAGTCGGTCCAACCGTCTTAAAAGCCTGTTTGCCTTGGGCATGTCAGGGAGAGCTTTGTAAAATTGAAGGGCCAGACATTTTTGCCGAAGTGGTGTCGATCAATGGCGCCAATGTCTATCTGTCGCCCTTTTCAGAAACGGCTGGCCTTAAAAAAGGATTATCAGTGAGAAGTACAGGCGATGTCTATAAGATGGCGTTGGGGGATTTTCTCTTAGGCAACATTGTCGATGGATTGGGACGCCTTCAATATCGCAGCGGCGATGCGCTCAAGGGGTTCAAAGTGGAAGAATATCGTCCCCTTCAGGGGCAAGCGCCCGATCCGATGTCTCGGAAGATCATTGATACCGCCTTGCCCATTGGCGTTCGGGCCATTGATGGCACATTGACCTGCGCGCAAGGGCAGAGATTTGGAATTTTTGCCGCGGCAGGCGGCGGTAAGAGTACCTTACTCAGTATGATTTGTGAAGGAAGCTCTGCCGATGTCACAGTCATTGCCTTAGTGGGCGAGCGTGGACGAGAAGTGCGCGAATTTTTAGAAAAGACCCTATCCAAACAAGCGCGCGCTAAAAGTGTGGTGGTGGTGGCGACTTCCGATCGATCCTCACTGGAGCGCATGAAAGCCAGTTTTACGGCAACCACCATTGCGGAATTTTTTAGAGATAAAGGATTAAAAGTGGTGTTGATGTTGGATTCATTGACGCGATATGCTCGAGCCGTTCGAGAAATTGGATTGGCCAGCGGGGAGCCGCCAGTCAATTCAGGCTATCCTCCCAGTCTTTTTGCCAGTTTGCCCCGGTTGCTCGAGCGCGCCGGGACGGCGGAAGTCGGCAGCATTACCGGAATCTATACCGTTTTAGTCGAAGGCGATAATTTGAATGAGCCCGTTTCAGATGAAGTGCGGTCCATTTTAGATGGGCATATTATTCTTTCCAGAGAGCTGGCGCAAGCCAATCACTATCCCGCCATTGATGTGCTTGCCAGTGTCAGTCGAGTGATGCCGCAAGTCGTCAATAAAAAACATCTGGAAAATGCAGGAAAGTTGAGAAAAATGTGGTCGCTCTATAAGGAAATTGAGCTATTGATTCGCGTCGGGGAATATAAGGAGGGGCAAGATCCTGTTTCGGATGAAGCCATGCAGCGCTGGCCCATGATTCAGAAATATTTACAGCAGTCTACGCAAGAGTTGAGCTCTTTTGAAGACGCCTTAAGTTTATTGGATAAAACCGTCAATGGATCGCTTTAAGCAGCAGCAGTCATTAGAAAAGCTCTTTAACTTAAAAAAGCATCGAGAAGATCGCTTGACGCGAGAGCTGGCCAAAAATCAAATGGCGATTGAGGAGTGCGATCACTGCATTCAAGATCTTCAAAAGCAGCAACAAGCGATTCTTCCGCAATGGAAGGCGGCCAACCAAAGGGGCATTCAAGCCAAGCGTCATGCTCTAGCGCATGAAGTGAACAAGCATTATAACATATTTTTTATCCAATATACGGAGATTGAGAGCAAAATTAATCAAAAAAGTGATGAAAAAAAGACACTTTTACAAATGCGCCAGCAAATTTATCACGATTTAAATCGAAATCGAATTGAACAGGAAAAAATAAAATATATTCAGGAAAAAATGAAATGAAGATGATTGGTTCAAAAGGTGAGCGATTTAAAAACAATTTTGGCTCGTCCGCATTGACACGATCTCAGCGGTTGAAATCCTCACTCCATCCACATCGCCAAGATGAAGAGGCGGCAGTGCTCTTTCAACAATTGATGAACGGATCGCGGACGCAGGATTTGATGGGCCCAGAGCGGCCTGTCGTCCAGCAGGAAGAAGATTTTTTGTCTTCTGGGAGCAATTTTTCTCAAAAAATGATCTGGAGGGTGATGGCGCATTCTACTCATCCCTCAAGTCCAGCTCAAAAATTAGAACTATCAACCGATGAGGAGGAGATCATTTGTCGCGTCGTTTCTGGCCCATTGGAAGGGACGGTCATTGCAGTAAAAAAGCGTACCGTTGGCATGGCTTTCAAACTTTTAACGCGTTCGCCAATGTTGCATCGGACCTTAAGAATGATGCAGCCTCACCTTCAGCGTCGTTTGAGGCAAGAATTTGGACATGAAATCACAGTGGAGATGTGTGATGGCTAATCACCCCCTTTTTTTAGAACCATGGGGAAATTTGCGTCAAGCAATGATCCCTTATGTGAATGACGATCAGTCGGTTTATTTTAAAATTCGTCCCTGTTCAGGTTGGGGCGTTTTTATTCAAGGCATGCTTGCTCAGGGCGAAGAGCTGCTCTTATTTTGTCCGGAAGAAGAATTATCTGCAGTCATTCAACATAAAATTGGGGCTCCTGATCTCTTTTCTCTTCCTCCAGAGTGGTTGGCGCCGTTGATGTTAGAAGTGGTTAAGCCCTTTGAGGCCCTTTGCGAGGAGCCCATCATTTGGAAAAATTTTTATCCCCAACAGTGCTTGAGGACCAATGTGGGTGCCTTTCATTGGCCAGCGCAAGAGGCGCAAAAAATGGATTTTACTCTTTTTTGTTTGCGCGCTCCCCAAGAATGGTTAAAAACATGCTTAAACAATTGGAAAGAATGCAATGAACTTGCCAGTGGCTATGAGGAGGGCATTTCTCTTCCTTCGTTTGGATTAGTGTTTGGAATGAATTGGCTCTCTTTTTCGGAATTAAAAACCTTAGAGACCGAATCAGCATTAAAGTTGGCGCTGTGCGCCCAAACGTCTGAGGGCATTGCCGCTGCGTGGCTGGTTTGGAGCAATCCTTTGGCCAGCGTGATTTGGAAAGAAAATGATAACTGTTTGGAGGTAATTGAAATGATTGACGCCGATGAGTTTACCCAAACTCAAATTGCTCATTGTTTTGGGTTTCAAGCGCCCATATGCGTCACGGCCTTGCTGGGAGAAGTGCAAATGAGTTTGGACGATTTGCAAAAACTGGTCCACGGCATGGAAATTCGAGAAGGCGTTCGGCTATATGAAAAGATTGTTTTACTTGCCAATGGCGTCGCTTTCGCGTTTGGAGAATTGATCCAAGTCGATGAGGGGTGGATGGTTCGAATCACCGAAAAATTTGGAACCGAGCGCCATGAATTGAATGCGCAACGTTTTCTCTCTGGGGCCATCCAGTCTGCCGACGTGCACTCTTTAGCGCCTTTGCCAGTTGACATTTCCCAAAAGCCGCAGCCAGCGTTAAATCAGGAGGAAGCGTTAACGCTTTCTTCTTCGGGCGATGAGGGGAGTTTATCCCATGAAGAGCCCGATCCAGGGGCCTCTGCCCAATTAGATTCTGAGCAGGCACAGGATCCCTCAAACGATCACTAGACAAAGGAAAGATGGCAATGGATCAGGCACCAAACAATGAATGCCCCCCTCAAAGCAATGCTTCGGCAATGCCCATGAGTGCATCATTATTTTTAGAAGGGATGCGATGGATCATGCGTTTGGATGAATTTCAATCGCTTTCTGAAGGAAGCGCCTTGTCGATTTCTTTACCTCCAGACGTCCTTTTTTCCTGTCTATTGACCAATTTTAGGGCAGAGCCTCTGGCCCGAGTCTATGTGAAACGCACCGATGAAGGCGTTCCATCGATCGCCTCTGTTGAAAATAGAATGGATTGAATTTTAATAAAAGGGAAATGATGACTTCGCTATTGACCCAACCAGGCACATTGATTGCTTTGTTATGTTTTTGTTCACTGCTGCCCATTTTAATGTTAGTGGGCACCTGTTTTTTAAAATTTTCGATTGTTTTTAGCTTATTGCGCAGCGCAATTGGATTGCAGCAAGTGCCGCCAAATATGGCGTTATATGGCTTATCGTTGATTTTAACCGGCTTTGTAATGGCCCCCATTGGGCAAAATGTTTATAACAATATTGTCAAAGCAGAGATTGTTCTTGAATCTCCAGGCTCTTTTGAAAAAATTGATCAAGCCGCGTTAGAGCCCTATCGGCAATTTTTAAAAAAGCATGCGGCTCCGGAGCAAATTGAATTTTTTCAAAATATTTGTCTTTTGGTTTGGAAAGATCAACCCCAATTAGAAGTGTCTGAGGATTCATTGTTTCTTTTGATTCCAGCATTTACGGTCAGCCAATTAATTGATGGCTTTAAAATTGGCCTTTTGCTTTATTTTCCTTTCATCGTCATTGATTTGGTCGTCTCCAATATTTTATTGGCCATGGGAATGATGATGGTCTCGCCCTTAACCATCGCTTTACCCTTTAAATTGCTGGTTTTTGTCTTGATCAATGGCTGGGATCGTTTGCTGGAGCAATTGGTGCTCTCGTATGCTTAAACATTTGAATGCCCGGTGAGAGGAGGGGCGCTATGTTAGATACTGTAATCATTCAGTTGGCGGTTGAATTGCTGTGGCTTGTGCTCATTTTAAGCTTACCGACCATTTTAGTAGCAGCAGGGGTGGGTCTTGTTTTCAGTCTGCTTCAAGCATTGACACAAATTCAAGATCAAACCATGCAGTTTTTATTAAAATTGCTCTCTGCAAGCGCCACTTTAGTATTGACCTATCATTGGATGGGTGAAGCCTTATTTAATTATATGGATGCAATCTTTTCCCAAATCTCCAATATAGGACGATCATAATGAGTGGATCGGGATTGCACATTTTAACGTTGGCCTTAAACGCCCAAATGTTGCCTTTATTGGCTTTAAGTGGGATGAGAATGCTGGGCGTGACCTTACTGCTGCCTTTATTGAGCAGGCATAGCTTGGGCGCCATCTTGATTCGCACCGTTCTCTGCTTTATTTTTTCTTGGCCCGTCATGATTCATGAACTCCTTTCGCCGTCGTTGAGTCTGGATCTGATCGCCTCCCCTTTAATGCTTGCTCTCTTTTTAGTGCAGGAGATTTTTATTGGCTTAATCATTGGATTTTGTGCCACCATCCCTTTTTGGGCATTAGATGCCGGATCGTTTCTGATTGATACGTTGCGCGGATCTGCGATGTCTTCGGCCATGAACCCATTGCTTGGAAGCAATTCTTCAGGATTGGGTCTATTTTTTTCTCATCTGATTTCTGTCTTTTTTTTAGAATCGGGGGGGTTAGAAAGTTTATTGCTCGCGCTGTATCACTCCTTTCGCGTGCTTCCTATGGGCAGCGTCATGGCCATCGATCAAATGGATTGGTTAGGTTTTTTAAGTGGGCAATGGAGTTTAATTTTTACTTTAGGATTAAATTTTGCATTGCCTGCAGTCGTCATGATGGTATTGATTGATGTGGGGTTGGGGCTTTTAAATCGTGCCGCAGCCCATTTGAATGTTTTTTTTATCGCCATGCCGATTAAATCCGCCCTCTGTCTCTTTTTAATGGCTGTCAGTTTAGAATTTGTTTTAGACATTTATATGGACAATATGCGAAGCATCTCAGGCTCGGTCATGACGCTTTGGAGAAAGGGATGAGTGAAAAAACGGAAGCCCCAACCGACCAGCGCTTAGCGCAAGCCCGTAAAAAAGGTCAGATTGCTAAAACAACTGAATTAACGGCTTTGCTTCAATTGGGCAGTATCTTTGCTTTTTTTTTAATGCAGGGAAAAAGTTTGTGGGAAGATATTCAAGAATTTATTCTGGTGACGATCCAAATTTTGACCTATCCGACGGTGTCCGCGATGGATGTATTATCGCATGCTATGATGACGCTGTTTAAGCGCCGCGTCTTTATTTTGTTTGCGATGATCTGTGTGGCCACAGTGATCAGCTCCTTAGTTCAAACGGGCATCATTTTTGCTTTTGGCGCCTTGGTTCCCAGTTTTTCCAGATTAGATCCGATAAATAATTTAAAAAACTTTTTTTCTTTAAAACGGTGTTTGGAACTGCTCAAATCAATTTTAAAGCTCTTATTAGTGGCTTTTGTTTTTTATTATGTCCTTCGACGATATGTCATGACGTTTCAATTTTTACCGCATGCGGGACTTGATGCCGCTATTGCGGTAACGATCACCATTATTTTTTGGTTATGGAGCAGTTTATTGGGCTGTTATTTGGTCTTTTCATTGGGAGATTATACTTTTCAGCGCTATTTACTCATGCAACAGCTTAAGATGACCAAAGAGGAAGTCAAGCAAGAATATAAAGACAATGAAGGCTCTCCCGAAATTAAATCGCGTCAAAAAGAGGTGCAGCAGGAAATTCAATCGGGAAGTTTGGATAGCAATATCAAAAAATCGAGTGTCATCATTCGAAATCCGGTGCGATTGGCCATTGGCCTGTTTTATGAAGCGGGAAAAACGCCGCTGCCCATTATTACAGAAATGGGCCAGGGAGCGAAAGCGCGGCGCATCATTGAAATTGCCAAGCAAGCTCAAATTCCGATGGTTGAAAATGTGGATTTGGCGCGTAAGCTTTTTAAAGAAGGCAAGCAAAGCCATCCCATTCCTAATTCTCTCTTTGTACCTGTTGCTGCAATATTAAGATTAATTTTAAGAAAGCTGCCTCCAGGCGCTGCATCTTGCGCGCCAGCTGTCAATCCAGGCAAAAAATAAAAAAAAAAGTGATAAAAAATGTTGCACGAGAGGCAAAAGAGGGATCCACACTGAAAGCATTCAATGCATTGAACTGTTTAAGTTCACCGCTCCGCCTTTCGATCACGCTTTTGAGGAGATCTATAGAATCATGAATGCAAAAACAAATTTTGAACCGTTTCAATCGGAGAGTCGACTCACCCAAACGCTCTCTCCCCAGAAAAAATCAGCGGCAGATGGAGAGAAATCCTCTTCCTTAGCCAATCGGACGCAACAGATCCCCAGTCCCGAGTTGAAAACTAAAACATCGCCATTAAAAGGCCGCGTCGCCATCTATGCCGAACAACAAAAAATGTTGAAACGTTTAAAACGGCCCATTGAAAAGAGTGGCTCATTTGAAGCCATCAATCGCTACCAACTTGAAATGAATCAGATCTTAGAATTTTTTGACCATGAACATCACCGTTTGGATGAAATATGGTGTGATCTGATCCAAAATGAAACCGTTTCCAAAGATTCAGAGATGTTTAAACGCAGTGAAACCATGAGTGCAGAGATTCGTCGATTGTATGCGCACAGTTTAGAGAAAAGCATTGATTTGGATCTTAAACTCGATCATCATCAATGCGACTGTTTGGATGAACATTGTGAGATAAACCCCATATTTTCTTCTCGATTTCATCAAGAAACAGCGCATCTATGGGATGATTTAAGGCTCTATCATGTGATGTTGGAGACATTAATGAAAAAATGCCTTCAATATCATGCTTTGACACAGCGCCTGCTCGTTTAAAAGAAAAGCCGACCTTGTGGGCAAGCCGCACTGGCCTGCATTGCCCAAAGGCGGTAAAAAAAGAGCAGTGCCCTTATTTTCCACGAAAAGTGATCCGGCCTTTTTTGAGATCGTAGGGGGTCAATTCAACGGTGACTTTATCGCCTGTCAAAATGCGGATAAAATTTTTTCGAATTCGACCAGAAATAGTAGCAATAATGATATGCCCATTTTCAAGCTGGACTCTAAAATTGGTATTGGGCAGACATTCTGTGACCACGCCCTGCAAAGAAATTAATTCTTCTTTTGCCATAAATATCCTTGAGTAATGATTGGTTTGGACGGAGAGAGAAGATGATTTTAGATTTTTCAGATGGTCTTCTCTTCATTAAAGTTTAAGAAATAAGTCAATCACTTGCAATCGTTTTCACTGATTTTACCCATCAATTTAGAGCCGTCAGCACTTTTAAGGCAATCATTCGTTCAGTGGGGTTGCATTCGATAATTTCGACCCAAAGCTCTGTTCCCAAGGTGAGCCGTCCTATGCACGAGTGGGCGCATTGCTTTTCTAAATTGAGTTTCTTAGGGGAGTCTAGGAGACTTTTAAGTCCTACTGCCCCTTCAATCCCCAAATGAGGGATTTTCACAAAAAGATGTTGCGCATTAAATCCTGAGACGATGCCGACTATTTTTTGTCCCAAATGTTTTTGCGCCAAATGAGTTTTTAACCAATCTAAAACGTCTTTGGATGCATAATCGGCCCGCCGCTCCGTCAAATTACAATGATCGGCCAGAACCATCAGCTCTTTTCTAGAATAAAGAGAGAGACGTCTTTTTTTAGTCGAGGGTTGGGTTGGATCACTCCAGGTGCGCTTTAAAATTCGGTGCACGATCAGATCAGGATAGCGGCGAATGGGCGAAGTAAAGTGCGTATAAGCCTTTAAGGCTAATCCGAAATGTCCAGAATTTTTGGGCTCATAGATGGCAGGGCGAAGGGTGCGAAGCACTAAAACTTGCAACGCATCGGATTGTTCCAGATTTTGAGCGGATTTTAAAATCTCTAAAGCGCTTCTCTGGCGATTGATTTTGGACGGAAATGGCACTCCCACATTTTTCCAGATGGGGCGCAATCGTTCCAATCGCGAGGGAGAAGGCGCAGAATGGGTTCGAAAAAGCGCAGGCACGCGCAAGGCAATCAATTGGTGCGCTGCAGCAATATTGGCTAAAATCATCGCTTCTTCAATTAAGCAATGGGCCAAGTCTCTTTTTTGTGGAATAATGGATTCCACTTCTCCAGACTCTGAAAAAATTAATCCACTGGCTTCTAAATTTAAATCCAACGCCCCCCGAGATTCTCGATGCTCAATGCGCACTTTTAATAGGCTCAATAAATGGCTCAATGAGGGATGCGCTTGCATTAAAGGATGGAGAGGATCTGGCAATGCTTGGGCAACCTCAGGATAGGTTAAACGCGCTTTGGAACAAATTTTCGCGGGATAAAATTCAAAGTTCTCACATTGTCCAGAAGAAGAAATGGTCATTTCACAGATGATGGCTAAGCGCTTTTGATGAGGAAGCAGAGAGCAGAGATTTTCGGATAAAATCGCGGGAAGCATGGGGATCACTTCTCTTGGAAAATAGACAGAGGTGCCTCGTTTTCTTGCTTCTAAATCAATGGCGCATCCCATGGGTACAAAATGAGAGACATCGGCAATGGCGACAAACAGTTTCCATCCTGTTGAGGTTAACTCGCAGTAAACCGCATCATCGAAATCTTTGGAATCTTCGCCATCAATGGTGACAAAGGGCAGATGGGTGCAATCAACGCGATGAGGATTATCCGCATCAGAAAAAAGGGCATGGTTGGGATCATCCTCCATCGCTTCAATGTCGTGGACGACGGCCGGAGGCCAATGAAAGGGGAGTCCATGTCCTTGAATGGCCAATTCTTTTTCAATGCCTTGGGTATGAGAATTTCCTAAAATTTTTAAAATTTTTGCTTTTGCAGGGGATTTTTTTGAGCCGCGTTCGGTAATTTCAGCCACGACTAAAGGATCGTGGAGCAAATGTACATCGAGATCGCCTGCTAACGTGGCCGGGTCTAATTCAAATTGGGGAAGCAAAAAAGGGATATAGGGCGAAATGATCCATCGATCGTCACATTTTTTACAGATCCCTACAAATTTGGGATGTCGAGGCAC
>WUQG02129786.1:0-24520 GCA_011317285.2 Androctonus mauritanicus | reverse complement strand
AGAGATAGAAGAGAACTATACACAGCGGAAAGCTTGAAGATATGGGAAGGAAGCATGAATGGTGGTGATTAACGAAAGGCAATCTGTAGACTTGCCCCTACCTTGGAAATATGCGGTGAAACAAGTGGGATCAAGTAAAGGAGAAGCGGTATGAAAAAAGAAAATATAAGGATATAAAATGAGTTCATGCTAATTTATCAGAAATTAAAAAGACTGATATAAGCTGTACAAATAATATTTATAATAAGAAGTATATGATTTATAAATAAGCAAGAGTTAGTTTAGTGGTAAACAAATTAATGTTATGTTCTTGGGCTAATTATTTGAAACTGTAATAAGATTCTTTTATATTATGTAACGTAACGGTAATGTTCTTTGTTCTAAATTAGAATGTTTGTTGAATTTTTTGGAGCTGAAGAGGGCGTCCAGATGCCAAAAACGTTACTCAATAAATTTTGTTTTTATTGAAATTAGAGTTTTGTGAACTGCTTAGTAGTGCTATAAATAAACTAAAGAGAAAATTTTACCTTTAAGAGCAGTAAGAGAAAAAGTAAAACTTTAGTCAATAGAGTTTACAAAGTGGATCCACATTATCCGGTATTGTTTGTACATTGTTTCAAATTTCAATATTTCTTATCAGAGACAAAAGAAGAGATACTGTATGGTAAAAGATATTGAATATATCCAAATCAATCTAGATCAATGTAAAAATGCTTCAACCTTTGACAATTCATGATTGATTCAAATATTCATATTGCTTTTGTTCAGAAATTCTATGCAACTATAGGATAACAGATTTCACTAAAGAATTTCAATGCTTCTCATTAGATTCCTTGCAACTATAATAACAAAAGATAAATTCAATGTATTCATCCTTCTTGGCAACTCTTCAGATATCACTATAATGCATGGTCAGATTTGAAATTGTCAACAAAAATTAATAAGTAGAATGAATCCTCAATTCATCCTACTTATCACCATCTGGTGACATTACAAATCAATAAAATAACTTGGATACTTTTTTTGTGAATGTCAACTTTCCACTTTTACTTTATATGGATTCAAATGCTAGATCAGCCTATTTTTATTACAAATAGAATAAATGTGGAAAATTTTATTTCACTTTTTTCTTTAAACAATCTAATTTATGTACTGTATATATATATATATATATACAGTACAGTAAATAATGAACTATATATATATATATATAGTTCATTATTTTGCCCTGTGTAGTATAGATTAGTACTATTGCTGCTCATTTTAAAGAAAAGATTCCTGCTCCAAAGAATTGAAAATTAAAATTTTAAATATACACTTCTTATAGATATAAGAATTGTGATGATAAATATGCAACATAAACAAAATTGTGTTTTGAAAATTAACAAAATATAATTTAACTTTATAAAATTTTAATTGATAAATACGTTTGTAATTGCAAAATTTTGCTTTCTATATACAGGGTGTTTATAAAGTCTTGAACTGATAAAGAAAATTTATTTAAAAAACTATTTCAGATATATACATACTTCTTTTTCTATTTTGATCCTTATTTCATAAAGTTTTTTTTCTCCTAAGTACAGTATTAGCCAAAGTGATGTAGATGGCGCTAACATTGGAAATTGAAAATGGCATCTTTGAAGGAAAAAGCTCAGTGTGTTCTGTGGCTTCATGAGAGTAAATCACCAATTAGCGTGAAAAGAAGATTTAGGAATGCATATGGACGTGACCCTCCACATGTTAACAGCATCAAGCGTTGGTGTGACAGGCAGTGTTGCTGATCTTCCAAGAAGTGGGAGGCCTACTGTGAGTGAGGAGACGATGGAGGCTGTCCGCAAAACTTTTTTACGAAGTCCTAGCAAATCACTTCGTCGTGCTTCAAGTGAACTTGCCGTTCCACACAGCAGTGTTTAAAGTTTTACACAAGAGGCTTTGTTTGTGTGCTTATAAACTGCAAATTGTTCAAGCCCTGAAACCAAATGACAGCCTCCCACTTCTTGGAAGATCAGCAACACTGCCTGTCATACCGACGCTTGATGCTGTTAACATGCGGAGAGTCGCGTCCATATGCATTCCTAAATCTTCTTTTCACGCTAATCGGTGATTTACTCTCGTGAAGCCACAGAACACACTGAGCTTTTTCCTTCAAAGATGCCATATTTTCAGTTTCCGATGTTAGCGCCACCTACATCACTTTGGCTAATACTGTACTTAGGAGGAAAAAAACTTTATGAAATAAGGATCAAAACAAAAAAAGAAGTATTTATATATCTGAAATAGTTTTTTTTAAATAAATTTTCTTTATCAGTTCAAGACTTTATAAACACCCTGTATTTCTTGCTATTTATTATGAAAATGAAACTTTCAAGTTATGATTTTTTGTTTAAGTGCACTCAGCGTTTTGAAAAATCACTGTTCGAAAGTTTCATTCTCTTAGGCTATGAGATTTAAATTATATATTAGACATTTACTTAATTTTGCTCTAATTAATCCCACTATCTCATCAGATCATTACGGATCTTATCATCATCTTGTAAATTAATATACAGATTACATATAAATTTATTTTGTTTTTATAAATTACTATTAAAAATATTTCACAGTCATAATATTTTATGTTTTAGATTTTTTATTAATTCAACTACAATATTCTCAATAAATCTGAATTGAATATGATTCACTGTATTTATTTTTACTTAATTAAACTCGAAATTACTATCTTGAATTACTTTTTAGTTTTCCTAATGTATAAACTAAGCTTACTGTTTAGAAGTTTTGGTATGATAACTTTTCATCTTATATATTCAAGAAATATTTATTATAGAGCCTATATGAAGCAATAGATAGATCTGTAGATAAAATGAAACATATATATATAATTGCATTTTGGTTTATACTAAACCAAATGATAATTTCGTTAAATATATCAAATAAAAACTCTTCAAAATAACCTATATTTATTAAAACCGGAAATTATATATAGGCTATATCACAATAAAGTATAATACTGTATTGTACCTATATTTTAATACTTATAACTTTAAGTTCTAGGTATTCTATTTTTTAATATCATCTAAACACCAATACTCTTTAATATGAAGCATGGGACAGATTATCCACTTGACACAGTAGCACGTGTCTAAGGACTCCCGACAGTAAGGGGCCTCAAAAGCAGATTAAAATTATCGAACAATTTTATAATTTATTTTAAAAAGTTTTTATGTCTAATGGTTCAAAGGTCTTAATCCGGCCCTACATATAAATATAATTTTTAATAAATTTTTTACCATTAAAATTGTTTAAAAAGTTATTTTAAACACAAATAGGAGAATTCAGTGGTTTAGAAGCTACGCTATCATTCCGAAGAGAAATTCCTTTTTATTTGATGGAAGTATATCTGCCTGTCAGTCTGTTAGTCATTGTATCTTGGCTATCGTTTTGGTTAGATGTATATGCTGTTCCAGCAAGAACTGCTCTGGGAATCACTACAATTCTAACAGTTATCACAAATTCTAGTGGTGTTAAAGAATCCATTCCAAGAGTAAGTAAATTTATTTACTTTAAATTTAAAATTTATATTATCAAATTCATAAAATTAAAATTATAAAAATAAGATAATATGCAAAACGAAAATTAATTATTAATTTTATAATACGAATCTGATATTTGTTATATGGTTAACTTTAATAACTTTATGCTTGTTAAGATAAAATTATTAAACTTATCTTAACAAGCATAAAGTTATTTTTAAAGTTAATAACTTTAAAAAATAATAACTTTATGCTTGTTAAGATCAAAAATTCTCAAGAAATGGATAAAAATTTATCGTTATACTTTTCTTATCATATGATACTCGATAAAAATGATTTTATCGGTTGTAGTAGATGAACAAATTGGCAATAAAAATAAAATGATTTCATAAATAATTCACTCAATCTTAATGTAAAATCTATATGATTAATTCTCATGAATTTTTCAAATTAGCTAATATCAAAGAAGAAAATTTGTATACTGACAATACTGTATTTATGATGTCTTGATACCAAACTTTGAAAACTCAGGATAATAATCAGCAACTGTATTTTTTAATAGATATAATATGGATTATCTATACAAAAATATAATAATTAATAAATTATTTTTTCATTTAATTCAAATAAAACTATGTAAGTGAAAACATGAAATATAGTAGTGCATAATCTACTCAAAAATAAAATAAATAAAATATAGGCCTATTTTCTCAAAACATTTAATATGTAAAAGATTATTGCTAGTTATTTCATGTTGTTATTCAATTTTCTTAGATCGACAATCGTGTAGCCATTGCTAAATCGTAGCATATATTATAAATATTCAAATTTTCCTGTTAGCTTTTCTAGTTTATTTTCCGAAGGAGAGAGAGATATACATGTTCCCACTAATAACTTTTAAAACAAGTACAGTATTTTCATCCTATATTTATAATTAAAATTACATAAAGATTCCTCTTCACATTTCGTATCAAAAGTAGGACAGAAAAAAAACGTAAAATTATGAGAGAAATAGGATATATTATAATTTCTGATTATTTTATTGAATGGATTGGATTCCAGATTTCTTTTAGATCTTAAGATTGCAAATCCCTTATATAAGCGTTATATAGGCCTATATAATCTTATATTGGCAGCATTCTTCAAGACGATGATGATTTTATATTTTGAAAGCCTATAGTGTATCTTTATTTTAAATTTCGATTTAAAAAAAGTTTTTGAAAGAAATGCATTCAATTTAAAAATTCACTTATTAATTTTAGAAATGGATTGATTATTTAGAAAGAAATTAAACATTAATATATACAATATTTTAAGTATATAATTATTATTTGCTATTTTATTATAATATACAAAATTTTATTCAGATTACAGAATTATATTATATATAACTTATATATTTATCTATTTATATCTTAATATTTGATCGTTTGTTATTTCTTTCAAGTTGATAAGATAAATTGTTCATATATTATTCTTAATTAATAGTACATCCCTTGAAAATTTCGAATTTCTATCTTTAGTTGTTCGAGAATTATAATCACGGATGAACTAAACGAAATAGTAAGCGTTTATTTATTAATTTATTTTAAAAGCTTAAAATTCATTAAATCACATTTTTCATTTTAACATTAAAGTTAAAATATCTAATTAATTATGTATTTAAAGTTTATAATAAACATTTCATTTTAACATTAATATTGAGGCAACCGTCTTCGTGACAACATCAACGAATGCGAGGCGAGTTTAATCTCGACTTCGGCAAATAGCTAAGATCAGACAACTCGTCGAACGACCACGTTTTACTTGATTTTTTACCGTTCATTCTTCGTTTCGACTTGTGCTTTTCCTTTCGGCCAGAGCGACTTCGACGCCACTTGCGCGTCCTCGGAAACATCGGGCCTCGACATTCTAACTTGTAAGACGATTCAATGTCTTTCAACATTCATATGTGTTCAAATTAATATTCATGTTTTACTATATTATATTTTATGTAAAATGTTCCTTGTAGCATTCTGTAAGAGAGAGGTGAACTTCCATTGCAATACAATAAAAAATTCTACCGATGGAAACGGATTGTATTTGTAGAAAAGTGACCGACCTCTTCAATATGTTAGTTTGATCATTTTAATAAAGGAAATCTAGTGCTTTCATTCGTACTAATATTATAATTTCTTCTAATTATGTATATAGAGTATATATATCAGCCATTTATTTTCAAAGTAGTACAAATGATATGAGACTGAAGTCAAATTTTGAGAAAATTGAGTTCGTAATTGAGTGATAATTGAGTGATGGCTAGCATAATGCCTACAAATAATGTTAACAACATAACTAAATACATGAATATTGAACATAAATGTATATCTAACGTAATTTATACTAATATAAGTTAATATCTATAATAATCTCTGTTTTCTTTTAATTTGACTTGTACCACTTTCAAAATAATCATCTTATATATAGTATACATTAATATATGTATACTATACCATATTAATATATATTACTATATGTTATATATATTTCAAATAAGGCAAGTAATTATTACTAAAGAATACTTAAAACTAAAATTATTTTAATTTCTTCACTGATAAAGGATTATTAATAAAATATTTTTTGATAAATTCGATTAGAATTTAATATGACAGAATATTTTTTGAAAGTTAACTAAAACCTAAATTAGTTAACCTTCAAAGAATATTTTGGCTTATTTCATTAATTAAATAAAACGCAAAAATTATTTTAAGAAACGTTACTCTGCAGAAATCATTATAGTCAGTCATTATAGTTTTAAATCCTAATTTAATGTTAAATATCAAAAGAAATAACACAAAAGTTTTTACAAATACTGTATGTTCGGTATTATAGAAATGCAAATAGCAAAATGTCTATAACTGTTGCTCATTGAACAGGTTAGCTTTTTAAAATGTTATGAATTTGACGATTTACGAATAATTTATCGTTATATAAATGTAAAGTTTTTATATGATATGACTGAATTTCTTTTTATCAATAAATAGAAAGATAAATCATATAATAGATTTTATAGGAATAACATTTATTCGACGTTTATTTGATATTCAATTACCAGAATACAGTTTTTATACAATACTTGCAGGCTCCAGAGTTTTTGGGATCTTTTTGAGAGAGAATTTTCCCTTATATGTGTACGGCAATCACATTTAACTATTACACCAATTGTGACGTCATATATTGATGCTATTTTGTGACAATATATGACGTCATATATTGGTGCTATTGTGTGATGAATTTTACATGATAATAGCGCTATGTCGACGAAACTATAATGCCATTTGGGATTTTGTGATCTATTCCGGAATTATCATCAAAACGATAATCTTGCATATCCGATGACATCATTTTTGGATCCCGTGAATCATTCTAGAATTATTACCCAGAACCTTAAATTAATAATAATCTAACTTTATATTTTGCAAGTTAATGGAAGTAACTAAGAACATCCAATTCAAACAAAATTCTGAAGGATTAAACATATATTTTCATCACGATCCAAACATGTTCTAATCCGTGATGCGATTTTGACCAGAGTATAGTTACTGTAGTATTTTACTATAGAATCGCAAAAAGTCACTGCAAAGTTTGATCCTAATAATCGAAAAGATATGAGAATGCACAATATTGAAAACAGACATTCACTAACATATATATTTTTATATATACAACGTATAAATATAAGCTTTTACACAAAAATTAATTTTCTATTTTATACTGTAATGTTTTTATATTGTTACATAATTTCAATGATAAAAATAAAATAATTTTAAAATACATTAAAAGTATTTTATAGTACAATTTAAATATTAAATAATGTACAAATAAAATTTATTTGAGATTATAGCATCTATTAAGATTATTATTAAGACGTAAAGAATAGCTATGTATAGAATAGCTATGTTATAATTTATAACTTTCATATTAATTTCAAGGATCGCTAAATATAAACTACAGTAACAATCATAAAGAATTTAAAAATATAATTTAATATTTATGTTCTTTCAATGTACATATTTAGTATGCAACAAACGAGGTTTGCAGTTGAAAACGTGTCTATTATATTAATTATATTAGAAAAAGTTTTTCATGAATAATAAATATTAATTACAAAAGTAGATCTGTTCTGTAATTTTATAATGGAATTCATAAAGACAGATACCTCTATATGTCAGGTTGTCATAATTTTTGAGAAAGAAATATAGAAAATAATGTTTTATAAAATTAACAAGAGATTGTTCTATGAACAAGTTTCTGTATTAAAGATTTTTTTATATTATTATTCTTGTAAAGATCTATTTTATCATTTCATTCAAGTACAATATTTCAATTATAATTTGTAGTAATTTATTTCATTATAAAATGTTTTCAATAAATTATACTGAATTTATTACTAAATATAAAAATTTCTTTGAAATAAATTATACTGAATTTATTACTAAATATAAAAATTTCTTTGAAATAAATTATACTATAAAATATTTCGAAATTCATTCGAATTTGAAACTGAATAGAGTTCTGGGTTAAAGATAAAGATTTTTATTTAGTTTCACATTAGAGAGGATATATATGTATTTCATGTTTTCAAGATTGGGAAAAAAATCAGTTTGTCTACATTACATGAACAACATAATATAGAATTTAAAAGATATTTTTTTTTAACTTTTACTAATTAAAGTTATTAACTTTACTTATTAATTTTATATTAAAAACCAATTCATCTGTATTACATGGACAACATGATATAGAATTTAGAGCATTTTTTTAATAGTTAAAAATAGCTCTAAATTCTATATTATGTTGTTCGTATAATATAGATAAATTGGTTTTTAACCTACTTTCCGAAGAAAATGGAGGCTTATAAGATCGGACCAATATCTCTCTATGTGCATGTCTATTTGTTTCTCTCCGCTAATAAATTTTGAACTAATTAGCAGATTTTCATGAAATTCAGTAGGGATGTTTTGCCATTGAAGGACATCTCGTCGCCTCATCCTTTAATCCTGTAAGATTGGTTAATCCTGCAAAATAGAATTTCATTTTTAACAGTTTAATTTATATTATTGCTAATAGATGGCATTAACTGTTAATGTAGAGGTAATATACAGCTTACCTGATTTCTTAACGCAGTACCTTATATTTATCAATGACGTCACAATCCCGATGTAATGTTACCATAATATAATAATGGATGATGTCACAAATCACTAATAATTTAATGACCTAATATTATCGTAACAATGCGTGATGTTTGATGACATCGTCATCTCGGCGATATGACATCATCGTAATATCTATACTGATTAAATTAGCATTGAAATTGAATACAAAAAATACAAAACCAATGGATTTCAAATACTAAATAAATGATATCTTCGGAAAGTAGGAAATTTTAGTACTTTCTCGAACTTCTTGTTTTTATAATTCATTTATTAGTCTACTTTCCAAAGAAAAAGACGCTTATAAGGTCACCATCATGATGTCTGTGTTTCCTACTAATAACTTTTGAATTAATTAGATTTTCGTGACATTTCTAATGATGTTCTGCCATTAAAGGATACTTCGACATCGTATCCTTTAATCCTGTAAAATATTTTAATCCTAAAGAATGTCATTTAATTTTTATGAAAATTTTATTTTATATTATTGACAACAGATGGCGTTAAGTGTTAGCAATGCTTGGGTAAAACAGATGCCATCTGTTGTCAATAATATGAAATAAAAATTATTAAAATGTAAATGATCTCTGACTTACCTGCGTTTAGAACAGCTTTCCTACAGCTTTTAGAACGTAAAATACTTAGATTATTATTTATATAAATTAATTGCATTTAAATATTGTTCAAGCAGTATTGAATATGCCAGATAGTATATAATAATAATAATAATAATAATTGCATAACTACATTAGTATAATATTGACATAACTATATTAATACAGTATTGACTAACAAACTATTTAAATAATAACTTTTTATGATATTCAGCATATAGATTATCTTTAAAAATGATTTTGATGACATATATTTTAATTTCTTAGCTTCAATCATTCGAAAATAAAAGACACTTTCGGAAAGTAGGCGATTTTAGTTCTTTCTGGAACTGCTTATTTTATCTTATAGTAATGTTTTAGTATGGTAATATTATGTTATGTTCTATACTGTATAAAGTTTTTATAATATTTTAATTATTGACTATGAATGATGAAGCTATAATAAAGCAGATGAATGCATGTATTTAAAAAAACTGAGTTTTTAATTTAAAATATTTTTCTATAATACGTTCTTAAATCATTCAAAATGTATACTGTAATCGACTAGTGTCTGTAAAGATATGTTATAATTATATATTTATATAATATACGAAATTTCCCAAATATTTCTGCCACACAATTTTCTTCTACTTAAAAACAAGCATGAAATTCATTTTATATTTTTTCTTATAACTTTGGATGGAGTAATTTTAAAGCAAAATATTTTTATAATTCCCATTTAAAATATCTTGAAAATATGTTACAAATATTTTATTTAATATCAAATCAGATTAAGTTCGAGTAGGATAGTCATTGTTTTGGATTTTAAATTGTACAAAATTTAGTAATATTTTTGAAATCAATATCAAATTAGTTTAATTATTATAAATTATAATTCCTTTTACAATTTATATCATAGCTTTTTCGTTTGAAAAAATTAACTTATAATAATATAATATTCATTCTTTCTTCTGATCATTTAAAATTAAACTGGTAAGCAAAAATCACAGTTATTCACATAATTTCTAATTGTCCTGCTAAAACTATTAAATTGTCCTATTAAACAAAATTACACAAATAAGGTTGAATATGTAATCTTAAACATATACAATATGATAAATTATTAATAGGAAAATACTGTATTTTTGATAGATAACAAGCACACTATTTAAAAATTAAAACAAAAAAACATATATATTTATTATATTTTATAAATTAAAATATGAACTAGCTGTTATCTGTATATAAGTTTGATATCTAATATGCTGATATTTATGAAAAAAATCACAACATGAGTAATGTGTCGTAGATGATTTCTAGATTCTTTCTGCGAATACAATTTATTTATAGTATAGTATATATATTTTAAATTAAATATAGCCTATAGATAGGATTCTAAATTCCTCATCAATTTTCTTTTTGGATGTTATTGGGAAACTATAGTAAATGTTATTGCAAATTCGAGAAACTGATACTGAGGTAAAATAAACATACAATGAATTAGAAATCCATCATTTCATTTAAATGTTATATATAATTTTAAAAATTTTATAATTCTCTTGCAAAACTTCATAACTATTTGTATCTCATTTTGTTTCAGGTATCGTATGTAAAAGCTGTAGATATATGGATACAACTTTGTACATTTTTAGTTTTTTGTGCATTTCTGGAATTTCCATTTGTTAATTTTATTGCTAGAAAAGGTCAGATTTCTGAAAAGTCCAAATCTACTAATCCTGCCAATGCTTCTAAAGCACAACCGTCCTTATTCAAGGTAAATTAAATATTCTTGATATTATAGAACATATAAATGGAATATAAATTAAAAATTAATTAGGTTGAAAATAAATTTTTAAGAATTTATTTCCAAATTTTCAACCTAATCTCCAAATTTATCACGATAAAAAATAATTTTTATCATGATAAATTTATTATACTTGATAAAGTTAAAATAACGAAAATGTTATTTATGAACAAAAGTAAATATAACCTAAATACAACGCACGGAACCATAAATTTATTTTTCATTAAATTATTAATGTGTTTAAGACTATCAGAAATGACTGAATTTGTTTCATTACTTTATTAATGCTATAAATATTTTTGTTCTAATTAAATTTCATTTTATAAGAGGGAAAATAAAATTTTATACATTTTTGGATATAGTGTTTTTAATTTCTTCATATTCTTCAATATATTGTGATAATTTGCAATATCATTTAGATATGATAGACGATATTTTATTACGAAATATTTTGTAATAGTTTATGATGGAAAAACTCTATTTTATATCTGTTAAATGTCCTTAAAAGTAATACAATATCTTATTTTATAATGAATTCTAAAATTAAATGTGCTCCTGTAATATACTCGATGAAAACTGATACCCATTTACTTAAATTCATGATACAATAAATTAGCACACCTGATTACGAAAAAATATATTCAAATTTTTCTAAATGTTCAATCTGTTCATGAATTAATCGAAAATTATGATATTAAATTAATCCAAAATATGCCAAATGGTGATTTGTTCTTAAATGATTTTAATATAAAAATACCCCAATATATTCATAAATTTTTCAAAAATATAAAAAATGTTTTCATTTTAATTGAGAAGTGAAAATGGTCAAATACTTTAGCTTTTAAAAGTTTTGATATTATTCGGATGTAAAATTTTTTCTTTTAATTATTAATGTTCACTATTTCATTGACTTTTTTCCTTTACACAATAAAAAATTACTCAATTATGTAATTATATAAACTAGATAAAGTAATATGATCTGAAAAATTGGCCAATCAAGAATAAATCATAATTTTGATGGCAGAAAATTATATATCAGCTTATGAAAGCTGAAATACAATACTGCATAGCAGAGGTCAAACTCATTTCTTATAGAGGACCACAAGGGCCGCATTAAAGGACAAAGAAATGTTGAGAAGGATCGTCACGTCTATTTCGAAACTTTTTGATTCCCTTCCCTTTATCATTTTTTGTCATACCAAACTTGACTCCCTGACTATTACGTAATAAATTTTAAAATTCATTCCCTTCCGCTTAAAAATATTTTTTCCAATTTTATGGATTATATAGTCTATATATTAGTAGAACTACTTTACACTTTGCTGCATATATTCTTTAACTTCCAAATAGATTTTAAAACAACTGGATATATGTCTTATATTTTGTAATAAATTAATCTCCAAATTTATTACATTACAGCTTTTATTTTTCGAACAATTCAGCATAAGTATTTTATATTTTATTAAAAAATATTTAATCGTAGAAGTGTAAAACTTTAACCATTTTTACAGTATGACTTCACAATTTGCATGATTTCTTTCTTTTTTTCCCTACAACATTTATCGTTAAAAATCTATTATCCTTCCCTCTCTAACAGCGTATGACTGTAGTTTATGGATGTTCCTAGACATCCATAAATTAAGAGTTCCCTAATAGCGATGTAGTTTATAGATGATCCCAGAGGGCCGCATATAAACATCCAAATCTGTTACATTCCTAAATGTTTATGCTCTGTAATAATACTGTTTTTATAAAAGAATACAATTTGAAAAAAGTAAATAGACCCTATATTTTGTATAATTTATGATCAAAGTAAATAGCATAGATAAAATTAAGTTTATTTAATTTATTATCCGAATTAATGAGGCTTTATTGTATTATTCTCTTATTAAATTTTGTAAAATACATAATGTTTAAAAATGTTTATGCCAGTGAATGGACCTCACTGAAGAATGCTGTGTATTCACAGCCCGCGGGCCGCATGTTTAAACATGTGTGCTGTATAGTATTAAACTATATTTGATAAATGATTTTTTTGTAACTACTATATTAATGTGTGTGTTTATTTTTTATACCAAGATATTTTTAGTAATAAATTTCAGTAATTATTAATATAATATGTACTTTATAGTTAATAATAAAATTTGCAATATCGAAATCGTAGCAATTGTAATAGTGTAATACATAACATATAATACTGTATAACTTACAATGCTCATTCGAAGTTTCAAGATAGACTATTAATGCATATAATGTATATCGTATGTTACGTTTTAATATTTTGATTGCATTCACAGTACATTCAACTACCAATGCTATAAATTTTAAATTATTTGTTGTAAATTTTAAATTATTTTAGCATTTTATTTAGTATATTAATTTTAAAAATTAATATCTTTTTCGCTCTTTCGATTTATTTTTATATTCCACTACACAACAGCCCATCATATTAATAAAAAGTTACAATATTTGCACTCATTTGACTATTTAGGATGCACTGGTATAGAAACACACAGGTCTCTTTGCACAAAAATGGCGGAAAGATGGTCACGTGATACTGAGCATCATCTGGGAGTGCTACATTGTCGGCAAGTGCACCGGAAAAGAGTGTCGCTACTTTATCTAGTACTTTCAGCATATTTCATCAGGAGTTTTGCAGCGAAGCGTTCTCGCTCTGATCCTGTTTACATACTACATAACAGATCTATGGGTAAACATTCCAGCTGATGTGATCTGCATAATACACACTGATGACATCTTCCTAATCGCAGCCGGGCCAAACCATACCACCACAGTCACTCGCCTTCAACGAACTTTGACAGCGTTAGAATACTGGGCAAACCAATGGAGCCTCTGTTTCTCCGCCGCCAAATGCGCAGTATTTGACATGTCTCGAAAATACCAGCGTTCACCAGTGAACTTCACCCTAGATAATTCGCACATTTCACAAGTCAAACGCCAGAAAATTCTTGGTGTGATATTTACCAATTCGTATGGATCGCCCCTTCTAGCTACGGCTCCGGTACCAACATTACATCGACTCACTCTATTATACCTAACGGCATTAAAAGTGGCACTAGGTCTTTCCCTCACATCATCACTGACAGTCCTGGCGGAGGCAGGAGTATTACCACTTGATATCAGTTTCCGGCTACACGCCATTCGACTTTATCTCCGACATATAACATAGGACAGTCCACTTTCGTCCAATTTTCGACATTAACAGTATCTTCTTTTTTATCGTTGGCCAGCATACCAGGCGCCATTTGAATATTTACGCAGCCAACTGGACGAGGAAAGCAAGAATCCGGCTCCACAACTTAAGCTTATATGCTCCTCTGCCTCCAGTTTGGGAATCACTCAAATGCTGCATCTCAGTGGATAGTAAGCTGCCATTTCAACAACCAGACTGCCAAATAATGCATACAAAGCTCTGTTTCTGGTCGATGGTCCTCTTCTCTATTGGCAGGAGTCGACGCATCGAAGATTCCGGATAAAATGTCCATTGGGATCGTGATCCCTCCCTGGGCATATTCAGCAACTTTCTCCGTCTATCGAGACTGTTCTGTGTTTGCGGCAGAGGCAGTCAGACTCCGAGTAGCCTTTCGGCTAATGAAGGCGGTCAGTCTGCGGTTACTATCTTTTCGGACAGTCAATCTATTCTACACGCCGTACAGAAAGTGATATCGCCTTCTTCGTCGTCGATATTATAGATCTCTTCATTAATCTCCGAGACGAATCACTCTTTGATCTTTGGACGTGGGGATACCGATCATCGAGACCGCCGATAGACAATCTCGACATCCAACCGTAGATAGCTCTATGTGGCGATCGCTAGACATGCGCGACGCGCTAGTCTCGTCCTAGCGAAAGAACGACACCAACTTCTCCAACATTGGCAGCACACTGCTGCTGGTGTTCGCATCACCCACATACGCCGCTTCCAACGTTGGCCAGCAGATAATTGTCATCTAGAGAACTAGAAGTATTACTGATACGTTTCCGTACGAATACAGCTCCTCTGAACGCATTTCTATACTCATGTAAGCTGGCCCAGTCGCCGAAGTATCCTCACTACGGTCAATTGGAGACAGCATTCCACTTTTGAGTAGAGTGCCCGGAATATCTTAGTGCACGGACAATTCTTAGAATAAATCTACACCTCATCATTTCTTCACAACAAACTCTGGACCAATTCTATTGTCCGGCCTCTCATGCGAACGTAGCAACTCATATCTCCCGATGGGAAAAATACATTCGGACTACTCGTCGCTTCAACTTTCAAAAACATATAATCATCGTCGGAGCTTTCGCGATAACCTCCATATTAACAAATGAAGAAGAAATGAAAATAAATTTTAAATTACAAATTTATTTTATTATATATTTAATGTTTTTAGTTATGAATTAAATATTGTCATTTTATTATTTTCCCATATCTTTTATAAATCTAATTAATAATTTTATCTATTTAAGCTGATGGCTTTAAAGGAGAAACCCTATATTTGCACGATTGCATGATATCTCCAGCAGATTCAAAGATGAAAATATTCAAAAGCTACAAAATCTGTCAGCATTAAGATAGTTATACAATAATTTAACATAACTGCCGAGATGCTTTGATTTTAAATTGCTTAGAGAAATATTATTTTCTTAAATAAAATAATCCAAGAAACTAATTTTGCTCGAAAATATCTAAAATATTCTTATACAATTCTAGATATTACTTTTATGGCTTTAATAATATAAACTATGCTTTTAATTTCTATGTTCAACAATATTTGTATTAGAATGAATAATGAAAACAGATCATTTAAAAATACTTTTGTAATTTTTAATAAATCTTATATCAATATAAACAGTAGGTTTATGTAGTTACGGGATTGAAACATTTTTAGGACTTGAGATAAAATATTTTACAAATCATAACTATTTACATGTATATATATGTATATATACATATGTGTACATGTATAGGAATATTCTCATACCCTTATATATTTATGACTTATATAAGTATAGAGAATTTTTTTATTCTCATATTTAATTTTAAGGCACCATCAGTGTCACTCCCAATTAAACTGGAACTTGTTTATCATGCTGCAGCTTTAAATTTTAATTAACAATCGAGCTTATTCATTTAACCATTAAATTCTATTAACGTCTTGAAAGACTATACATTTAGATTCCTCTTTAATTATTTTGCAAGTAAGAAAATTAGATTTCTTCATTTTAATCACAGTTAACTCTAGGAAATATAATTATCGAGATATTATTTCTATAATTGATTATGTTAATATAGGAATTGTATATTACAAATAAAAACTTATAGCTCATTCAACTTTGTTCTTAAATTTAAGAAAGTGAAAAGCATATTTTCTTTTTGAGACTGAAACTTAAAATTTTAATCAATATTCGATGATTATACTAAAAATAAAATTAAATAATATCTTAAAATTGAATTTATTCTACATTTATAAGTCATTATTATTCTTATTCACTTAAAAACCATTTATTTAGTTTATTTCAGAATTACATGTAAAAAATAGAAATAATTATAATTTGCAATATTTGATAATTATTTTGATCTTTAATAAATAAGTGGTAGTTTTTTAAATTATTTGTTTGTTTATATAGATTGTGAAGCCAACATCAGCCACAAACAAAGTCAATTCCACAGAATCGTCGCAACCTTCTAAACAGACAACCGGTTCAGAGTTCGACGATGAAGAAAACAAATTGGATTTCTGCCATATCTTTCCGAAACCATCGGAAGATCTGGCAAGAGCTATCGATAGAGTTTCGCGATTTCTATTTCCATTTGTATTTGTGATATTTAATCTTATTTATTGGTTTAAATGGCTTGCATAACAATAATTACACAAATGCGAAAATATATTGTATTTTCCGTTAGGATTTTATCACATTTTGAAAGGAGAAATCGTAACTACACGATTTTATTGTTCTATGTAATATAATGCTATATTTCTTTATAAAATAATATATTTATTTAATAAAATATTAAAATAATAATCGTTCTTTCATTTGTAGTTATCTGTTCACTTTATCATACTGGAAAAATTTTTTTGTTCCAAACATAATCATATACTAATTAGTAACAGAAATATATAATTACACAAAAGGATTACTGCCTGAATACAATGTTATATTAAAAAAGAGTTTAATTTTGTCCGTCTACAAAAAGCACTATCATACTGTTGACGAATTAATTACAACTTTAACATTTTATATTGAAAATTTTAATAATTTATGATTTTTGGATATCATAACTTTTCCTTTAATGTACAAAAAAAATTCTCGTCATCTTTGGATAACGAAACGAATCAGCTAAAAACATCCGTATTAACCTAAATAAGGATCGTTATTTGATTTTTGTTAATTACTTTGATTTTTTCTTTATTGGAATGTTTGGATAAACGATATTCTTCTGTATATCCTAATACTGATTTTTACATGATAAAAGCGATATCGACACCCATCATTATATAACTATTTTTGTTTCCCTACTTTAAATATATAGGCTATTATATAGGACGGGTGTTCAATCTTTTTACTATGCGAGCTACTTTTCTGTATTAAGTTATTCGGCGATCTACTGTCTTAAATAGATCACATTCCCGCAATCCAAGAAGCTACCCCAACCTGATATTTAATTACTTACAACTATGCAGCTAAATGTGCTCACTCACTTCGGAGAACCCACTTTCCCAGCCCTTAAACCTTTGTGTATTTAAAAATTTATTTATCACTTTTAATTATTTTAATTAACAAATAAAACAAGTATATTGAAGTAAAATATTCATTTCTCTATTTTGAAAAACCAAAATTAGAAAAACAGCAGATCGATTACAAACTTATAAGTTACAGGAAATGCTGGTTGATTAAAAAAAGTTAATGTGAAATTTGGCATTGTTTGGAGCTGGCAATATTTTCATAGTCAGGTTGATATGAAGTGCCAATCGCAGATAATCATTCAAATGATTATTTGTAATTCGATTTCTTGATTTTTTTATGACGTTGATATTTGAAAAAGCGGATTCTAACAAGTATGTCGATACGAAACAGAATATTTTTCGCAATATCAGTTAATATTGGAAACTTTTCATGTGTATATTTCCAAATGATTAAAAAATTATTGATTTGGCAATTTTAACGAAAATAAACAATAGCAATACAGTTAAAAAGAATTAAACAATAATTCAAAATAATGATAAATTATGTTTTCAGTTTTAATGGAATTTGTAAGGAGAAATAAATGAGATCAACCAAAAATCGCTTTCGCGATCAACTAGTTGAACATCGCTAATATAGGATGATTCAGAAGGTTGGGGAAAAAATTGAAGGATCATATAGACCGAGGTAATTCTAAGTAAAAGTTCTTAGGGTCATTTTTTTTTATTTGGGGCTTCGTTAAAAAGATATAGCAGCTGAAAGTTTTGTGACATCATTTCCTCTAGGCGTTAAAACATGTATAAAATGAATAAATTCTCATTTATCTATCTATAGGCACATGCGTGGTAGTCGTTGGCCAAATGACCTGCGTGTTATTTCTGTATTTAAGGTGAAAATAACTGGTATATAGTGTTCTTATAATTATGATCTTGTGGACCGAATGGTATGGCGCAATATAATAACGCAGAATTCCGAGACGTGCATTTCATTTACGATGCTGCAGGAGGAAATACTAGTGACGATGCACATAAATATCGAGAGCAATATCCAAGCAGGCAGTATCCAAAACATTTGACATTCTCGAAGATTCTCCGTGGTCTCAGGGAATCAGGCTCTCCTTGCATATAGGCAGGACCTTCGAGAGAAATTTTTTCAACCGGGACAAGACTAATTTGAAGCCCCCTGCACACGTGACGGAATCGTATATTTCGTATTACGCATATGTACAGTATATTGTAGAATTGTGTACGAGTATTGATTTCATTATTTTGATTCACTAACACTGAACAGAAATACGTAATATTTAAAAAAGAGAAAACAACATTACAAAAAGAAATCATGTATATACATACATAATTATATCATTAAAATACAAAAAAAAAGGAAAGAGTCTAACAGCCATGGACTCCGGGCAATATCCTGGCTGGATCCCCTCTATTAGGGGCTGATCAAAGATATAATTTAAAAATAAATACTATTCTGCATAATTACACGAAATCTTGCATCGATTGATACCTCAACAACGTTTCCAAATCGAATAATAAAAAAGTTAGAGGATTAAGAAAGTCGAATGTACAGCTTATTAATATATAGAATAAAAGATATATTAAGGGAGCCGTTATAAGATCAAATCTATTGAAAAATTATCAAAACGAAATCATCATCATCCACATAAATAAAAGATTTTGTAAGATGGAAGATCACGGATAAAGAAAAAAAAAAAGCACAAATTGAAATGAATGTAGTACTGTAATTAAATAACATAAGATTTAAAATCGTATCGATAGAAAGGGATCGATTAAACGATCGATTCTTTTATATTTTTCTAAATGATCAATTCTTCGATTTTGTTTGAAAAATAAAAACGGTAATGGACTATTGATGTTCTTGGATTTTGTCTAATCGATTCATACAAAAATATATCCATAATAAAACTTTTCGACTAAGAATTGATATCTTTCGATAATTTAATGATTCTCATATTTATTAATTTCAAAATATAATGAGGATTGATATATGCTTTTCATTATCAATTTATAATTTAATTAATATTTTTGTAACTATATAAGCTTTTAAACATCTAATATAATTAATTATCAATCACTTTATAAAAATCTAAATACAATATGAGTACTATATTAAAACTCTTACTTTATATAAGAAGTTCCCTTGCATGAATACCTTCCAGGAATCGGAGAATCCAATTTAGGACACGACGGTTTCTTAGCTAAATATGTATCGATTAATGAAATAATTATAAAATTTTACATAAATTCAAAAATTTCTTTTAAAACCAATTTTACTTGAACAGGTTGGAAATGAATGTTTTGGTGACCATTTTCCATTATCTTTATTACAAATCAGTTGCATTTGAGATGTACCGTCAGGAAAGTAATGTCCGTGAAAACATCTTCCCAGACAACGTCTAGAAATCAAATTGAAACGTATTTTATTTAAATATATATATTTAAGAAAATCATTAATCGAAATTCATTTGTTTTAAAAAAACTAAAAAAAAATTACTCTTACAAAAATTGATCATCTGAAACACAGTCTACGAGGCCTGACATTGGAGCATCAGGTTGGTTGCATAAACTTCCTATACCTATCATGAAGATTTAGAATTTAGAACTTAATATGAAAAAATTTTAATTTTAAAAAATTTATTTTAAAATTTTGAATGTTTCATTAAATCAAAATTAACGTATAAAAAATAAATTTTATATTTATTATTTAATCATTTTTTATATCTTTTATTCAGAAAAAATTACTTATATTCTTACTTTGATGCTGTTGATAATCATTTCCTAAAAATAAAATGTTGTTTTTAATGTTTATTTCGTATAAAATTAGATTATTAATTCATTATATATACATAAATATTCATAATTAAATGTAATCATACTACTGTATATAAAAATAATATTAAATTAATGAGAAATTGTATTGTGTAATATTTTTTTAACAATGATATCTTTCTTCCTGTGAATATCCGATCTCTGCCATTTTATTTAAATAAGATAAACTTCCAAAACATATGCGTTGTTAGATTATAATTAAACTCTAATTACTAGCTTATATATAAGATAACTCGGGGAAGATGCCACAGTTAACAATAACTTTATTTATCATAAATATGTGGAGTAGGAAAAAAATGTGTAAATTATATTAACATATATTTTGCTTATTTAGTTATTAACTGAGAAAATAAAAAATGATTTTTTTTCCTCAGTTATATATCACAGTTTTCCCAGTTAAATATCGCAAAACTCATCTTCCCCCACTCTTGTCTTCCCTCGAGTTATCTTAGCAGTTTACAGTTTGTGTAGTACACTGTATTGATGTTTTATCTGAAATTTCATAAAACTTTTACTTTCACTTATTATCAGATAAATTGCATATTCTGTGATATAGAAATTAATTACTGTATAGTGATCGTACGCACTTCAAGACATTATATTATGCTTCGTTATAATAAAAATTACTTCGAGATTAATTTTGATAATCATTTAAACATTTTAATAGAAAATTTATTATAATCATCTTTGATTATAATATATTAAGCGTTAATAAAATCAAACTAGTTAAAATTAGCCAAATATTTGCAGAAAATTAAAGGAATAAACAATGATTTTAATCTATATACGCATTTTATAACTCACAAGTCAGATTTTCCAAAATTGTCTTATTACTGATCTAAAAGTAGAACATGCATCACTTCAATTATAATAATCTAACACAGATCCTAGACAGTCGTAAAAATATGATTGTTTTATCTTTAGTCATATTAAATATTTATAAAAAGTTATAATTGATTACAAAGATGATAATTTGCTTTCACTTAAGCACATTTATAGTAAAATTATATATCAGTAATTATATTATGGAATCGGCGAGTAGTTTTGTAATTCAGATATAAAAATCAAATCATTTCATTGAGAATTTATTCAAGTTTAGCATGAATTGTAATCAAATTTTCATTTGATGAATGGCTGATTTTTAGTAAGTTTTATGCGATTAATATAATTCACTAATTACCTGTCATTGCATCATGTTTTATGTTTGAGCCTGTAAAAAAATAAAATTATAATTAAAAGATAATCACAATAATCTATATTTATCTAATATTTATACAATAATTACCTGTCATTACATCATGCTTCATGTTTGAGCCTGTAAAAGATAAAATTACAATTAAAAGATAATCATAATAGACTATATTTATCTGATTATGTAGAAAAATTGAATGATTCTTTGCATTTTCATTTTTAATGCAGAGATCTTCATGATATAAATTAGATTAATCTTTTATTGATAATAATAATGTCATAGCTATTTTTTAATAAAATATACAATAATTTAATTTTGTATTTTTTTACAAAATACATTTTTTTAATAAGCAGTTTCTAATATCTCGTAGATATTCTGAAAACTTTCAAGAATGAATAGAAACTTTTTATCATAAAAAATTTCAATGAAATAAAGTTATTTTTATAGAAGAAAATCGAGATTTCGATCTTATATTTAAACGAATCTTTGATGCTTATATGAAAAAACAGCCAAGGAACCATTTTTAAAGAGTTATGAAAAGATTGATTTAAAAATATTGAATGAAAGCAAAAAATACACTGAAATAAAAATATATTAAAAAAAATTTATTTTAAAAATATTTTTTTAAATAAAAAATGATAATTTTAAATATTATTATTTTTTAAAAAATTTATAAGATAAATAAAAATTTAAATAAAATATAATATAATATTAAAATAAGAACGTTTTATTTATAGAATACTTTTATTCCTGACTTTCTTGTTTTTATAGCAAAAAAAACTTTTTTAAATTTATTCTAATCTTATTGTATGTCTGTTTGTGTATTGTAATCTGAAACATGTGGATAAGAATTTTATTTCTGCATAATTATTTACCTGTCATTGCATCATGCTTCATGTTTGAGCCTGCAAAAGAATAAAATTAAAGTTAAAAAAAATTAGAGATACTGAGATATTAATCAGCTAATCAATTTAAAGATTATTCCAAGCTAATGGGTTTGATCGATGAAGGATAAGATGGATGGATGGATGGATGTTGAAGGATAAGATTAATAACTTGGGCTTACATTTCTCCGAAATTTATGATGAAAATTTAGGATCTAAAAATGTGTTTTCTGTTTTTATTTTAATATTAATTTCAATAAATAAGTACTTTTTATTTAATTATTAATTATTATTTTGATGATTTATCTTTAGGTGAAGTTATGATACTTCATTCTACTAGCCAGTTTCTCTGTCTCTTCTCTATTATTTATTTATTTTTTTTTAAATCTAAAAAAAAATTACCTGTACAAGAAGGAAACTTATTATAAGGAATCCATTTATTACTGTGAGTAAAACATTCAGTCATCATTTCAGAGGAACCATCTGGAAAGCGGTATCCTTCCATACAATATGCTTTACAGACTCTTAAAATATATAAAAACATTATTAAAAAATATTTAAAAAATAAGATTAACATGTTATATTAATACAGTAATAATTCAAGATTGAATATAGTGAATCTTAAAAACTGAAATATTTAAAAAAGAAATATTACTTTAAATATTTTAGTTTTGAATTTTTGCAGCTTTTATTATTATTCATTTCAGAATAGCGTAGCTTAACTTTTCTTTACGATTCATATAATCAAATCAAGGTATTTATATTTATTCAGAATCGCATAAAATTTTTTGGCTAAAAGATAAGAAAATGTTGAACGATTTTCTATGTGAAATATTATGCAATAAGACTAATCATCACATCAAAAATATTTAATACATAAAAAAAACCAAGTAGAGTACTAAGAAATTAGGATATTTGTTACAAATTAGATAAGTTATGACTACTTTTATTGACTTTATTGTTTAATTTTCTTAAATCGTCAACGAAGTAGCCGCATCAAAATTGTAACAAATTTAGATGGTACTGACCATTTTCGAATTAGGTCCCTTTAAAGTTAACCAATCACAATCGAGAGCGACGCAAGACGTGGTAATGGCGTTTCGCGTGTTCGATTGTGATTGGCTAGTTCCAAAGGATCCTAACTCGAAAAAGGTATCGTTTAGATCTGTGGTTCCCAACGTGGGATGCACGCCCTACAGAGGGGAAATTTGATTTTTAAGGGAGGCAATTCGAAAATGAGTTATTAACAATGAATTTTTTGCATTTCTTATAAGGACCTCATATACAGTATATAAATATATAGTGTTACATATTCATTTTTAAAATTAAAATTAGAATGTACACAGCAGTTTTGAAACTTTATTTGCCGTTTTTTCGTATTTTTCTTTTAATAATTTCTTAGTTATTTCTTCCTCAGTACTTCAATTGTCCTTTCGTTCTTTTATTTTTCTCTTTCATGGATGCCATGTTCTTTGGAAGTTTATTTAGACCAAGTTAATGGCCTTTTAGGCTTTCTCCACATGAATAGGAGTTCACTTTTGAATAATAAAAATTATATGTCACAAGGGGCATCAGGATTTCAGAGATGCCTAAGTGAGGTTTAGCCAGAAAAAGATCCCAATTCTAGAATGCTGCTGTGTGAAAATATAGTATAATTGATTCATTAGATGCTGTGGCACAAATAGAAGTCTAACATAGACGAAAAAACTCTATAAACTGTAATCAATGGAAAATCCTTGATCCCTTTCCATTCTTAAATGGAATAAAAGTG
>WUQG02129675.1:0-24528 GCA_011317285.2 Androctonus mauritanicus | reverse complement strand
GTCCGCGTTACCTATATATGTACGTCTTTTTTATTTTGCCGTTTCCCGATCTAACGTTTTCCTCAATCTAACGTTTTGTTTCGCCGTCCCCTTGGAAAACGTTAGATCGAAGTTTTACTATAATAATAAAAATACTGAGAAAATAAGATAGTTGCTATAATTTAGAAACAGTTACTTGATTAAGGATTTAAGATAATATCAACCAAGAAACCGTTCTAAACTAACAAATATTCTATTTTCTTTATAACTGTTTTATATTTTAATGCATTAGATGTCTCTAAGTATATTATCATAATGTTTTTAAACCCGTAATAATATGTAATCATATGTATCATATAGCCAATACTTGATCAGTAGCAAAATAAAATAGAGAATTCAGAATTGAACTTCGGATAGAATTAAATTATTCATGATACATTTATTTACATTTTGTTCCCAAATAAGTTTTGTAAAGTTAATTCCTTTTTCTCCCTTTCCCTATAAATTAAATATTGCATGTGGCTAATAGCTAATAATATTCTGCAATAACTATTCTTAAATTGAGTATTTTTATAATGGTACAGAAATCTTTCATAAGTACTGATCAGTGGCTTATCAAGGGGGCGGAGGGGGCGGACCGCCCCAGGCCTCTGATCAGGGGGCCTCCGAAGAACCTTAAGTTTTAAGCATATATACATATATATAGAAATATAAAAAATTGATTTTGTATTCTGGGAGAATGATTACGTATAAATGTGCAGTGTTTATGTTCAAAAGTTTATGTTAGAAGCGCCAATTAGGGGGGCCCCAAAGAGACTTCCGCCCTGGACCTTGATAGCTGTAGGTCCTCACTGGTACTGATTCGTTTTTAATTAACGAAAAAAGTTATTCCCCGACCTCGGACTATGCAAGTAGTACAAAAAATTAATATTGAACTTTGTAATAGAGCGAAATGTATTCATATATAGACTATATGCAGTATTA
Organism: Androctonus mauritanicus; assembly: GCA_011317285.2. Taxonomy (NCBI): domain Eukaryota; kingdom Metazoa; phylum Arthropoda; class Arachnida; order Scorpiones; family Buthidae; genus Androctonus; species Androctonus mauritanicus. Next base: position 23,565 of record WUQG02129675.1, on the reverse strand, counting down.
TAAAATTTGCGTGATTTTTATTTCTGGAGTAGCAAAAAGTTGCATAATAGTTTCCTATGGCTTTCCTGTTTATAGATATTTTATTCACGGAATGTGCAATAGCCTTTCGAAATCGCATCCGTACCCAGCCGGATTTATTACATTTTTCTTATTTATTATGACATTTGAATGACATTGATCTCAAAGAAAAATATATTTCTAACATTCAAAACTTTATATTCTGTTCGAGGCGCCTGGAGCAAAACTATAAATCTTTTTAATCTAAAAACAAAAGATCGGAGAAATTGTTAAACTGGTGGTCATCGATACTTTTGATAATGAAGTTTTTAAAGTGAGAATTGCTAAAAGACAATTTTATAAAACACACGTTTTAAAATAGAGCAAAAATTTACTTTTTATATTAAAAGACACGCAATACAATATTTATTTTAATAGCATCAGAAAATTTTTACTCATTCACCATTGAAAAAAAATCACTAAGTCATTGTCTGGATTCCCTTCTGATAGATAAATCAACGTCACTGTTTTACGTTTGCATTTGCAGTATTTATTTTTGCAATTTTCCTCCTACGCTTTTTTTTCGATCTTCTTACGCAACGTTTCTGACGTTTCTAACTGTCAGTTTTTCGCGAAATTTGATTTCTAGTAGCGTTAAGAGAAACATCCAAAAGATAACTTCAAAAGTTGAAAAATAACATATTATCTCTCCAAACTGGTAAATTTATATAATACTTAAAAAATCGAGCAGCAATTTTCATAATCGATTACAAAATTTAGAACGAAATAAAATTATAAAATATGAACCTGGAAAAAATTTTTTGTTGCGTTTAAGCAATATATTTTTGAGTACAAAATACAGTATACATTAATGTTACTAATTGAGATTTGTACTTTTGGGATACCTATATACTAAATATCAATAAATTATAATTAAATCCTGAGTGCAGCTTCAGTAATTAATTTATAAATATATTCAGATTGCAGGAACTTATACGAAAAATAATAATTTTGGAACAGTATACAGTTTATTATACATAATTGCTGGGGTGATAAATATGTTATAAAAGATAAAATCATAAAAAAATATTTAAAATTAATAACTAAATCGATAAATTAATGCAATTTATTATCATTAAATGTTTTTGTTTTGATATTATTTAATTGTTGCACTGTATTTAAGAAATCTTAGCTATAAGTCACAAAAAATAATATATTACAGAGTGACTGAATGCAACTCTGTTAATTGCATTCGATCATATAAATCCTTCTAGAAAATCCAAAAAATAAAAAACGTAATTAAATATTTTGGTTTATTGATGATAGCCTTGTTTTGCAATTTCATGTTAAAGAAAATTAAAAAAATAGTATACTGTGTAGTTGTATGTAGAAAACATAATGATATTTTTCCTTACAAATACTGCAACATTAAATTATTTTATAATTCCTGTTATATAAACGAGGAAGTAGAACATAAAAAATAATTCAAAAAAAGAAAATTTTTTTAAATCATCAAATTTTATTGTTTAAAAAACAAAAATAGATTTTAGAAAATTAATTGGATTTTATTTTTCTTGTTATTTTTATGATTGAATAATTCTATTTGCATTATAAAAATATCTGGCTTATAGACTTATCATAATTTTGTTTATTGAAACTCGGCCATTGAAACTAAACGATCCAAGAGATATTTGTTTAAAGAAATTTTTTTGATAAGAGAATTAATAAATTACTGATTAGTTATATTTGATCAAAATCGATCGATACGTCGGTAATATGACGTCATATTTTCTATATTTCTTAAATAATTTCGCTTATGTAACGTATGCGTAGGTCGTACGGAAATTCTATCGATAAACATTTAATTATTTTTTTCCAGAATTAAATACTGTAACTGTTTGAACAGCTTCTTTTTCTCCACTGAAGCGAAAGAATAATAGAATTAGGACAAATTGCACCATTCAGTAAAGATACGGATGACGTAAATAGCTAGAAAAGATATTGCAATGTCCCAAAATACTATTTTGAAAAAAATAATAAAAATATATACTAAAATTGAAGTCATTCATGCAAATTTTCGCAAATTTATTTTTAACATGGCGGATTTAGTGGAGAACTCATTAGCCTATATTTAATAATTTTAATTTAACAATCTGATTTTTTTTTTAGTTTGCTGTTATAAAGGTCGAATTAAGTAAGGCGTACCTTAGTCTTTTTACATAAAATATACAGTGTTCTTGCAGATCGAAATACATATATGTGATATAATGAAATATGACCTCCATATTACCTATTAATTTTATTAATTTGTATTCTTTGTTTTCGGCTGGCAACACGAATTAGTTAGCCGCCATGTTTTGTTTTCTTTTGAATTGGAATAAACTTTTCTCTTTTCTTTGAGGTCTATTATTAATATCGGTTAATCAGTGGATGTGAGAAGACGACTTCAGCATATATATACATGTTTTAATTCTGCATGTAAGATTTATGGTTTTCTTTAATAATAAAATAAGAAATCTTTTCTAGCCTAGACTTTTACATAACCAGTAGGTCAGTATACAGAAGGAAATTTTTTTCGGAATTAATTAACGCGGATTAGATAGAAAACCATTATTCTTATTCTTGATAGGTTCAAAGCGTTAACCGGTCTCGAGGTAAGTTTTTATGGACCGACATCGACCTTTAGATCCTGTCCGAGACGCAGTTAATTCAAAAGAAACAAAAATAATACCAATTTAAAATCGAAAGAAAGCGAAATGAGAACCATCTGCAGACTTCAATCTCCTTTAACTCTCTGATAACTTCGAAAGATCACACTAGATTACAGAGATACTGATTGATACGAACAGATTATATTAATCCTATTCGTTAACATTAACTCGTTGTTTAATTTTCTTTTTCGTAAAATTGATTACAGTAATATTCTAAAAATAATCGCTTGATTAAGCGCATTTTATGATCTAAGCATTGATTAATTATTTAAAAAATTATTTAACTCTTTATATATGCTGTTTTATCATTAAAAAATAACAAATATTATAAGGGCAGTAATGATTTAATCGATTAGGATAATCTCGTATCGTAATTAATTGATGGATATCTTTAAAAATTTTAAATTGAATGTTTCGATTAAACAACTCGAATTGGTGAAGTAATATCTTCAGAAACTCGAGCGAATTTTTTCAAAAAAGAGAATATGTGATATAAAACGATACAATAAAGGTGAACGGCCAAGTAATGCAGTTTTTAGCATCACCAGTACTGTCCCGGTTCTGTTTTCGCTGGGATCGACAATTTATCAGTTGGCAGCTATATTCATTCGTGAAAAGAGTAATAGAATCTTAAAGAGGTAAATGCCCAATATGAAAACATCACATTTGACAAATTACGGGAAATCCTGCATTTTATTTCATGTAAACTTCCTCTTCAACTATTCAGCGCTTCCATAATTATATTCTGCATGCGAACTACATTTGCATTAAAAAATATATATAATAAATTTATTCTTAAACTACTCATTACTTTTTAGTTACAGTAATTATATTATATATATTTTCGAAAACATCTGTTGAAATTTTTAGAATATCACTCGACAGACGGCTATCAGAGCGGAAATTATCAGTTAAAGAGAAAAATTTAAACTTCAAGTTACACAATCGATACCCCGACACAAAACTTTCGTCAAAAGTTGCTCCTACTTCCACGAAACAAGATATAGGATGTTGATAAAACTATTTAACCACTTTCAGCAGTTCCTTGACATGATGTCACGCAAAGAAAGTACTGCTTGAAGCAACTCCCAGCAGAAGGTCACCTGTTCGACGACGTACGTACTACCTATAAATACAACCAAAGGTGCTGTGTGTCACGCTTGCTACTACGCACTCAGACGAGTATGTTGGGATTTCGCAGCTCTCTTTTTATCTTGTTGATAATCGTCCAACTTACACACATTCATTGTAAAAAGTAAGTTATTCATTTTTTTAATTATGAAATAAAAACATTTAGAAATTGGATTTATTTATTTTTATTCTAATTAAAATTTATAACCTCATTAATGATTACTAGTTTATTTAACAAATATTTAAAATTTATTTATATATCAATACGTATAATAAAAATAAAAAATGATAAAATTTTAACACCAGCGAAGTTGTATCACAGAATTATGCTTAAGTTTCTTTAAAATACTGTAGATATTTTATATATTTAATAATTATTTTAAATATTCCATTCTTTATGCGAATATATATGGTTAAAAGTGTCTTATTCCAGATTCTAAATTTAATATTAAATTTATACAGCTATCAATTGTAACATTCTTACTTTATTAGTCAGAAGAGTAATGTTGTTACAAGTTATCATATGAAAAAAAAAAATTGTTAACATTTTGTTAACTAATTTTACAGGTTTTATCAGTTTTATGGCTTCAATTAATTTGCTTAAAATAAATAATTAGAATAAAAATAAAATAAAAAATGCCATATTTCTCTTATATTCCAGTTAAATGGTAAAAATATTAACTGTGATACCCGATACTTTTGTGATGATTAAAGAGCAAAGTGTATCTCTAGTATGACGTGGAGAAAAATCAAGAGATTATGAGGTTACGATAAAGAAATTAAAACCTTAATATGGCCTCTATGAAATATTAATTACAATAGGATTTTTCTGATGTATACATTATTAGAATGCATCATAATATATATATGCAGTTCTATAATAGTTTAGAATTATTACTAGATGAATTTTTATGACGATTAAAGGAACAGAGATGATATTGTTCCTATTTATAAAAGGTATAGTTATATTATAAAATGATTTATATGTTTTTAATGGTATAACCGTATGCTGCTAACGGAATTCTCAAGCGGTTGCTGACCGTGACCCTAATCTGCACATTAATCTCTAGACGTTCGTCTAGAAAATTTTAGACAAATAAGGTCATCTGATGACCTATTGAGTAATACTAATTTGAAACTTATTTTAATTTTTTTAAGGAGTTTTATTCTGGTTGCGCCTAAAGAATTTGATGTAGGTAGCAACGAAACGGTTCACGTTACCCTTTTAGATGTAAATACACCTGGTACGGTATCTCTCAGACTGTTAAATGGCACTGGTTCAGTATTGAGTGAAACTAAAGAGAATTTTGACAAAGGTACTTGACATTTCTCAAAAGTTTATAAGTTATAAATTAATCACTAAAGTTTTACAAAATCTATGTATAGAAGGAAGTAAAAAAGTAGAATTCGAAGTTCCTTCGGATGTAGATAACGATCCTCTGAGCAATTTTCGGCTCCAAGTGATCGGGAATTTCGGCGACTACGAATTTGACAAGAACGAAACGATAACTCTGAGAAATCGTAAAGAACTTTTGTTCCTTAATACGGATAAACCTTTCTATAAAGCTGGACAAACAGGTAAGACACGTTTAAAAATTTTCTATTTATCGCAGTTGCAAAATATTCCTAGTTTTATTATTTAACAATGTTATCTAATGATTTCCTAGTAGCATTGAATGCATATCCTGTTATTTTTTTTTAATGCCAGGAAATCGTTTTTAAAGTTATTTAATATTGTGGAAAAGTGTTATTAACCTCAACCGGCATAAAACAGCTTTTTCAACTGTAAACATAAAATTTTGACACGAACATTTTTTGGATTAGTAATGGCCTATTATTGAGAAAACTCTCAGCTATTGAATATAATATTCTCAAAATTTATGGTGACAATTTTATTAGATAGATAAATATACAATTAAAGAGAATAAAAAACAAGGAAGGAAACTTATATATCTTAAAACTACAACAAGAATTTTTTTGGTTTGGAATATATTAATTCTGAATTCTATTAAAAATTTAAAATCTTTTTTTGCAATATTTTTATTCAACATATTGACAACTCATGCTTATTTTTAGCGTTAAACTTGCATAACAACAATAGATTAATATATAATTAGCCTGGAATACGATAAATAATTTCAAGGATAACAATCATGCTAATGTAAATCTTTATTTTTCAGTCAAATTTCGTGTTTTGATTGTGAATTCCGATTTAAAACCACTAAAGGAGATTCCGGTGAGTACACTTTGTTCAAAATTCTGTCATATATGATGATAAAAACAATCCAAACAAGTATAATGAATTCTTTTCCTTTTTACACAATTGCTGACTTCCTCATTATAAATAACTTAGTTAATTTAAATTCATTACAAATAAATTGCATAATAGTCGGACATTAAGGAACTTTCTAAAGATTTAACTCATTATTTTATGATTTTAAGATGAGAAATTAAGATTTTTCGTGTTTTTTATGGATTTATAAATTTGAAATTATATTAAAAAAATGAAAAACATTTATTATAGTTTTCTTTAAATATTTTTCAGGTTGGTAGCATATGGATTACGAACCGAAACAGAGTACGAATGGCACAATGGCTCAATATCACATTTGACAATGGTACTTTTATTGAAGTAAATAATGTATTCAGTCGTTCTGAACGTTATCTAACATAATTTTTAACGTTACGTGCAGGTTTTGTTCATCAGGAGCTAGAACTTCCGGAAGAACCAGTTTTGGGATATTGGACGCTTCATGTAGAGGTCAACAAAATTTACAGAACAAAGTCCTTTAATGTTAAGGAATATGGTAAGTTTGTCATTGCTTCGACATATTTAATGTCTATAATTACTGACTAAAAATGCTAATTTCTTTTTATAGTGCTTCCCACATTCGAAGTTAAGATCACTCCACCTTCTTATTATCTCTTCAGTCACGAAAATGTTACCTGGAAAATATGTGCCAAGTAAGAATATTTCTGTATGGAAATAGACGTTCTGAATTAAGTACAATGTATTTAATTGTTATGAAATTTTATAGATATACATATGGCAAACCTGTACAAGGCAAATTACTGACTGAATTCAAAGAAACAAGAGCTTATTATTCAAAACCAGGTCCCACGATAAGAAAGGAAGAGGAGGTAAATATTGTATATGTTGAATATACAGATTATATATAATTTACCTTCGTAGCATTAATTGTATTGAATGTTTTTAAGTTTGATGGATGCACAGATGTTACTTATGATGTTAAGGAAGCAATCCCCGAATATCGCAATTATGGACATCGAGGATTGGAACTCTTCGCTAAAGTGATAGAGCATGGAACTGGTAAATGCTGTGGTATCTTTCTAGGAATTTTTTATAGGGCCTATCGTTTATATTTTATGTTTTAATAGGTACAAGTGAAAATTCTACTTCTACTATTTATCCTACTCATTATGAATATACCATATCACGAGAAGATTCCCTTCAATATTTCAAAGCTGGTCTCCCATATCGAACTAAAGTAAGCATTTATTTTGTATTTCGTACAGTTAACATCTCATCTGATCTCATGTATTAAATATAAATACAAATCATATGATTGCAGATAATAGTTCGGAAACCAGACTCTAAACCACTTCCAGAAGAAGTGCTTCAAGTTTGTGCCGTGATGAAGAGAGAAAATTGGAAAAAAGATAGACAAATAGTGGATAATGTTAATTTTTGCAAAGATTATAAGACTGACCAGAAAGGAGAATTCATCATCACTATTCCTCCTCAACCTTCTAACACTATAGATATTAGTGTCGAGGTCAGTGCATCAGAATAGTGTATACAAAAAAAAGAAGACTGTTTTGCCCAACAAATTTTTAATGAAGCGATTATATTTTATAGGTAAAATCTCTTGCAGAAAGTGAAAAGAAATTATACAAACCGAATCTCAGATTCAGTTTAACTCCTTGGTACTCATCCACCGGTCATTCCCTGCAAATAGAACCATTGAATTCTGTGGTGGAATGCAGAAGTTCAGTCGAATTTTCGGTGCTATATACGAGCAAACCTTACGAAACCAGAAAACTTTACTATCAGGTAAAAAGAAACACTCAAGTAATAGAATTCACCGTCCAAATTTGCAACTAATATAATCCATTATAATTTTAGGTTATGTCGAAAGGTGATATTGTCCATGACGGACTTGTCACATACAGTTTCGATCCGAAAGATGATTTGTCAGAATATAGTGACGAGACATATTTAGTAAGTAAAGCAGAAGCAGCGTGTCAAGATGACCAGGAATGGGACAACAATTATCCTACTTTAAATCATATCGGAAAATTTATGTTGAAATTTGATGTTGATTTCAAAATGTCACCTAGAGCTCGTTTGATACTGTACAGTATAACAGAAGAGGGAAATGTCTTGGCAGATTTCTCATCTTTTGAAGTTAAACCTTGTTTTAGAAATCAGGTATATTTTTAAATTATTACATGACAAGAAAAGTTTGATTATCAATGTACTGAGATTTTTTTTAAATATCATGCAGGTAGAAATGAAATTTTCTGAGGAAAAACAATTTCCTGGATCGAAGACAACTATCCAATTGTCAGCCGCACCTCAGTCAATCTGTAGTATTGGAGTAGTCGATAAGAGCGTATATTTATTAGAGGGTGGTGATATTCTTTCAAAATCAACGGTAAATTTATTTTTCATATAAACTCATTAATGCGAAAATAAGATTATTATTCTAATTAGCAAAATAGTATTCGTGTATTTAACAAGATCAGAGTTCAGGTTTAAATATTAAAATATCAATCAGTCAGATGAAGGTTCAACGCCTTGCATTATTCTCAGTGCTCAATATTTATTTCTTTAGGTATACGATCAGTTGAGAAATTTGGATACATCACAGTACTCTCGTCCATATCAAACAACACCAGATTACGAATATTGTTCGAAAAAAAAACATTTGAATAATGTGACAAATCGTCACCCTATGGAACCAGTTGGTTTTGTCGACGCTATCACAGCCTTTACGGTAATAGCTCAAACAGTTTTAGTCTATATTTATCTTTTTGTTTATTTATCTAATAAGTTGTTATCTTTATCTTTAGAAAGCAGGAGTTTTAGTACTATCGGATTTGGAACTGGAGACCAGACCATGCAAACCTTCATTTGCTTGGGGAGGAAGATACGGAACAAGAGCTTGCGTCGAGCATGGTAAGCCATATTCTGATAGAGTTTATTATGGTAATGAAGTATTTAAATGTGCTTTATAAAATTTTATGAATTTTTTTAATATAATTATTTATTTTCTCTTGAATTATTTATTAATTCAGTTTTGTTAATTCTAACTAATTTCTTAAGAAGTAGCGGCATTTCAACCACAAAGTTTGAGCGCCAGTAAAGTTGGTATAGCTGGAACCACGCTCTTTACCACACCTGCTGGAGGAGGATTTGCTGGTGGGAGTGATAGTGTGGACAGAACTGTATATGGAGATTCGCCAACATCTACAATCCGAACTTATTTTCCAGAAACTTGGCTGTGGGGAATATATCTTGTTAAGTAAGTTGATCTCTGCAATCTTTCAGTTACATTCAAACAAAAATTCACATTCTATGTGGTTTATTAAATAATAATTTTTAAAAGAAAGTTAATAGTTTCAAAGATAATGCAGTTTAAATATGAAGCTTGAAAAATTTTCATAAATTATTTGAGATTGCACTAATTATATAAATTATATTAGCAATCGAAAAGTTAATTTTTATCCGAATAAAATGATTAATGTGTTCAACATTTTTTATATGGGAAACCAAATTGTCAATCATGACTTACGAAAATTGAAAACAGATAATCCAAAAAACGACATATCTAGATTTTGATACTTTTCTCATATAAATATGATTATCATCAAATTTCCTTAAGAACATCATATTTAATTGAAAAAATATTATTATTAAATGACACATATTTAGAAAATTTTCGTTTCCAATATTACAGGAAAATAATGGAATGAAAAGTATGTTCTTGAAATTATTCATTGATGTACGCTCATAGTTCACGACTTTTTTGAGTTATTCAATCTTGTAAATACAGTATTTAATTATATTATTATTTCTGATATCGCAGTAATCAGTTATAAAATGATTTCGCTCTAAAAATTCATAAAATTTGATATAAGTTTTCATTAGAAACTCTTTATATTGTTTTCAATAATTAAAATGAAAACATATGAATAATAATAATAAGTAACGATTTAATGAGTACATATATTTGATTAATTTTGCATGGTAATACCTTTGATTGCGATTAATAATTTAAGAAAAAACAAACGAATATTTTAATACTTAATTTAATAAATATCTTGATACAGTATAAAATTATGATGATATAAAATTGATATAATATTAACCGATATATGTAATAATTTGAATATATAAGTTAATGGAGACGAAAAAACATGATTAAATCGAAAAGGTAAAAACTTGGAATTATACTGAGGAAGACTAGTTTGGAATCCAAACTTGTTTCTGTTTGTATTTTTATATATAAAGAGCAATATTAAAATTTAATTCTCTCATAATGAAAAGGAGTTTGACAGTGATAAAATAATTTAAAAAGTATCTTTATTCTTGATTATCACAATCCATAATTTTATCCTCATGTAATAAAAATTGTCTAGTTAGTAGTTTGATAAAGTAATAAAATTTTGATTAGTATTCAAAATGTCTAACTAACTTACTCCAATATTACTTATTAATCATTATTATATCTGCTATTAGTCCAAAAATAGTTATTATATTCAATAATTTTATAAAATAGGTATAAATTACATTCGGAAAAGGTACTTTGGGTTTGTATAAGATTTTGGTTTTGCAGAAATCAACATTTCTCAAAGCGTGGTATATATATCACTACCATGACACGTGATACTATAAAATTTAAATAACAATTTTTGAAAATAAGTAGAACATATGCCACATACATTTGCTAATAATTAAATATTATTGGCACCATTACAGAATGTATGCCTGCTGCTACCAAGCTTTGAAAATCTAATTAGCAATAGGTGTAAATTATTAAGATAAAAATTCTTGCCCACGTTTTTACATAAAACTTTAAATTATTAAAAATTATTTCGTTAAAGTTGTTAATTATATTATATTTAATATATTTTCCAATACTGGTAGTTCTTCATAACATTTTAAATATCATAAACAAGTTTAGGTTATTATTTTTATTAAATGCTTAAATTTTATCTCTGTAATGATGCTAAAAATACAATTATAATTATCTTTTGCAAATTTATATTCTAATAAAAAATAATTGTTATTATTTTTATAAAAATTTACTTATATAATAATTAAAATAAAAAATAAAACTATAAGTTAATTTAAAATTATTAAAAGATTTAAAACATAGAAATATATTTTCCTTTCAGGTGAGAAAAGTCTTTATAAAAAGTTACATAAGTGAATATCACTTTTATAACTTTTAAATTAAATTAAGTTGAAAAACTGTTTGTTTTAAATTCTTTGTAAAAAATTTACAATTTCTTGCTAAATTATATGTAGGTTTAATTAATAAATAAATGTCAAAATTGATTCATGCATCATTCATAAGAACGGACAGAGAAAAAAGTGATTTTCTTGTTTGATATTTTCTGTTTTGATAATTTAAAATTATAGTTTTTTGATCAAATGAAAAATGGAAGAAAATTTCTTATTTCGAAAACAGTGTAATCTAAATAAAATCTTTGTTTAAGATTTAATAAATATCAATAAATAGTAATGCTATTTATTATCTGCATTTTTTCAATAATTTGTCGAATGAATTAATCTTTCTTCTTATCGTTTATGATCTAATAGTTTTTTTAATTTTTTCTTCTGCTTCTATATCTTTGGTGTAGTCAGCAATTTGTATTTATTTTTATTCATTTTAATGATTTCTTTTTTAATTAGCTTTTCTATATCAGTACGCTGTTTGTTTTCTCCTCATCATATGTTCTATCATATTTATTTATATTCAATTTTAAAAACTTTAAAAAATTCCCTGTATGCATATCAGCCTTCCAATTACTAATTTGTTATATCAGCTATTAATTTAAGTTAATTATCAATAATATGGAACAATTTTTAATAATTACTAGTGAATTTACGATTTTTCACTTCTAAATTTATAAAATAAGATCATTTTAAAAAATTTTGAAATGCACCTGAATATAATTCAGAAATCTGAAGCCTGATACTATATAATTAACTTATATTGAAACCTGAATATAATTCTTGTCACGTTGTAGATATATCGTATGTATGATACACATATACGATGCACATATGATACCGTATGTATGATATAATATACTGTTTCTCGCTATTTATTTCCTTTTTTTAAACTTTTATAACGAATCTGTGATACTTTAAATCTGATATCATTCAAAAATCAAACTGAAATTTCGTTTTTATAATATTTAGATTAATAGTGAAACATTTGAACTGTATTTATCTTGTATTTTTTTTAATTTTTGATGAAATTTATTATTCAAATCATTTTTAAGATTATATAATTTTTCTTTGTATACATTGTGATTATTTCACTTCCGCTTAGCATGAATTATTAAATTATATATATATATATATATTTTAGTAAAGAGGGCGAACTTTTCTTAAAAGAAACGATGCCTGACAGTATCACAGAATGGCAAGGAACGACTGTCTGTGTGCATCCTGATGCAGGCTTAGGAGTATCTGAATCTGTCTCCATTGTAGCCTTCCAGCCATTCTTCACATCTCTCACTCTGCCATACTCTGTCGTTCGTGGAGAAACTGTACCAATTATTGTCACCGTATTTAATTATCTGAAAGAATGCTTACCTGTTAGTATTCGCTTCTCTTTCATTCTTATTTTAGTATTATTCGGAAATTTATTTATTCGATTTCATTTCTCTTACTAGATTAAGATTCATTTGGATCAAACAGATGACTACGAACTTCACAACGGTACATTAGTTGTTAACGAGTGCGTTTGTGGTGATAAGAGTGTGACTAAACGATTTTTCGTCAAGCCAAAGACATTGGGTGAAATAAATATCACGGTGACAGCTTCCACTATCAAAGATGAAGAAGTGTGCGAGAATTTGGATGTAGCAGATATAACCAGAAGCGATTCTTTGACCAAACCTTTGATAATAGAGGTAAAAAAAACTGCATCTTTTTAGAATATTAATTTACAGAATGATGACTAAAAATGACTACTATCTTGCAGGCAGAAGGAATCCCGAAAGAAGAAACTAAAAATATTTTCTTTTGTATGGAAGGTGAAATAAATTTTTTAAATATTTTTTATATAATGAAAACGATCAATGAATATTATTTATATTTATATTTATATAATTAGCGTGTTATATAAATATAGTTAAAGATTTGTTTAAGTTTTTAGCAGAATAAGTAATAATAATCTTTCAATTTCCAGTTTAAATATTAAACTTTTTAAAATATTTTCCAGATGCCAAAGAAGGTGTTTATAAGGATGATCACGATTTATTACTCAGAGACGATGTAGTAGAAGGGTCAGAGAGAGCTTTTGTGTCCGTTACTGGTAATACACATTCCGATTGCTAAGAAGAATAAAAAAATAATTGCTATTATAATTGCCGAATTGTATTTTTAGGTGATGTAATGGGTCCTACTTTAGAAGGACTGGAGAATCTGGTCAGAGTTCCTACTGGATGTGGAGAGCAAAATATGGTCACTCTTGTTCCTAATATTGTAGTTTTGGATTATCTCAAATCAACAAATAGACTAACTGAAAAAATCCGAGCAAAGGCCGTCAGTAACATTAAGCAAGGTATTAATAACGATATTAATAATTATATTTTCTTATTAATATGCATATTAATGCATTTAATGAACATTTTTAGGTTTTAAACGATTCATTATCAATGAAACGTTCAAATAACGTGTTTTTTTTTAACTAAAAGTTTTCATTGAAATAGGACTCAAACAAATGCTTATTATACCAAAATGACAACATTAAACATACATTTTATTAATTTAAATGATTTGTATATGCATTTTGCAGGATATTTGAGGCAGCAAAAATATCGACATTACGACGGTTCTTATAGCGCTTTTGGCAAACACGATCTATCGGGAAGCATGTGGCTGACCGCATTTGTAATTCGATCTTTTGCCAGCGCCTCGAGATACATAGACGTAGATCAGAATGAATTAACAAGAAGTAGAAACTGGATCATGGCAAGACAATTGGACAACGGTTGCTTTCCAGTAATTGGTATGGTGCACAATACGCAGATGAAGGTAGGAAATTTACAGAAAGTAAAACAATTTTGTCATTAAATCATCCAGTTAAAATAATCTGGATGTTTTTAGGGAGGAGTTGGAAAGGATGATAAAACTCCATCCATTCTCACCGCTTATGTCTTGGCTTCACTTCTTCTCTCCGGAGATGTTAACGAGACAGTAATCGAAAAAGGTTCAGAATGCATTCAAGCTAAAAACAATCCAAGTGACTATGCTTTATCCAATTTTGCCTATACAGTTTCTTTGACAAATGATTCTGCAGCAGAAAAATATATAGAAAAATTAAATAAGAGTGCAATTACCGAAGGTAGGTGTTCATCATATAATGCTGTTTAATCATCTTTTATTAAAAATATTTTTAATATCGATTTTTATTTATAGGCTTTACAAGTTATTGGGAAAACAAAGATAAATCCATTGCAATTGAAACAGCAGCTTACGCCATATTAGCATTATTGGAATCAGAAAATAATGAAGGTTCGAATTTACAAAGTAGTGGATCAATTGCCAGATGGTTATCTCTACAAAGAAACTCCTATGGAGGATTTAGATCTACACAGGCACGTTTACTTTTTAAAGCTATAAAGCTCAAATAAAACAATATAAAAATCATAATTATTGTCTTAACTGTGAAAATAGCTAATTAGAAATAAAAAAATCTTTCTATTAGGACACAGTTATGGCATTGGAAGCATTGGCAAAATATGCTGTTCGTGTTAATCGTCAGAAGCTTAACATGGGTGTAGCAGTTAAAGGCAATGATTTAGATGAGATATTCCAGTTAGATGAAGGAAATGAACTTTTAACACAAAGAATTCGAGTTCCCAGTTTACCAACTAGCATCGAAGTTGAAGCGAGAGGAGAAGGATGCGCTCTTGTGCAAGTAAGTTTTGCCTGTATGCTTAAAATTCTCATTCGTACATATGTATATGACATGCTTTGAATGATTATATCTTGTAAATATAATTTAGAATTATAAACTATTTATTGTATTCTATTCCCTATAGTATTCAAATAAAAAGTTCTTTGAAAAGATTAAAAAATTTTACTGAATTGAAGACAGTTTCTTGTAAAACGTTTACGTACATAAAAAAATCTATACTCTATACAATAGAAATAAAAGGAAATGCCATGATAGGACACCTTATTAGACATTCAAAGTAATTTACTAATATAATAGACGAAACATGAATGGCAAACACCCTAGGGGAAGACAGAGAAACAGATTCATGGATAACATAACGCAGCGATTCTCAACTTGTGGGGCGCCACCCCTAGGGGGTGCGCCCCACAGGTTGAGAAACGCTGAAAGGTTGAGAAACACTGATATAATGGATGGAGAGAAATATGTGACCATTAAAAACTTGCATATTCACACAAGCTGCTAACAAGAAGCCATGCTGCCCATCAACCTTCTGGTTGAAGAGAGGAAGAAGAAGAATAAATCTGAAAGAAAAATTATAGGATTAATTTCAATTAAAAAACAATTATTAAACTCAACATTTTTACAAATTTAACCTTTGTTTAGATTCATTCAATATTCTTAAGAATATTGAATGAATCTAAACAAAGGTTAACTTTCCATGAAGCTAAGTATTTCCATTTTCCAAAACTTTAAAGTTTTGGAATATGGAAATATTTAGCTTCATGGCAATTTATTATAATAATATAAATCATAGTAATTAAGTAATAATTTTAGTATCATTCATTTTTAGATAACTTATAGCAATTCCGTAACTAATAGGCTACTTTGTATAAAAATATTAACTTTGAAATTA
Source organism: Androctonus mauritanicus (assembly GCA_011317285.2). Classification (NCBI taxonomy): domain Eukaryota; kingdom Metazoa; phylum Arthropoda; class Arachnida; order Scorpiones; family Buthidae; genus Androctonus; species Androctonus mauritanicus. The sequence goes on along the minus strand of WUQG02129675.1, from coordinate 7,642 downwards.
TTTTAAGCAAAATTTTGTCACGATTTGATCTTACATGTTTATTAGAAACAAGATCATTATGAATCACTATTTTCAATATTCATGCTCTTGGTATGAGAAGCATAATTTTGACAATAGTTATTTTATGTTCTTCCTTCCTCTAAAATGATCTCGAAAATTCCGAAAAAAATCTTTATTTATAATTTAGGCATTATGGTGTTAACTGTACGAAATATAAGTTTGAAAAAATAATAACATTGCTTTCTATAAACTTTCATTAATAGGTATGCAAGAAAGATGATAATCACAGAAAAATTTATAATTAAATATATTTTATTTTTAACTACATTTTATAAAGAAATTCTTATTGTAAATAATTTTTTTGTAGATGGTGCTTCGCTATAACATTCCCGATTCAGAAGCAAGCGAATATTTTCTTTTATCTATTCAAAGTCAAAGAAAGGAAGATAATTGTAGGAAAGTTGCTATCAATATCTGTACCAGGTAAGATTACTTTTTATATCTAAAAATAAAAAAAAATTTACTCGTTTCTAATGATAAAATCGATGAATCTCCTATGGCATTACTAAAATAACGATTCGAATGGAAACTAATCACTTCTTTGATTAATTATTTCTCGGTAATCGTAGAAGTACAGGATTAAATTATTTAAATAATTTATATTTGATTATTTTAATATATATCCTGTTAAAAAGCTATTATATTCTCTACAGTTTGAGCAAAGTGCAGAATGAATCCAACATGGTTGTAATGGAAGTAAAAATGATTTCTGGATTTTCAGTTGTTAAGGATTCCGTTCAGGAAGTAAGTAAATTTATATTCATAAACGATATAGTTTAAATATACAGTATCGATAATATTTATGTTCCTTATCAGCTTCTAAATATACCCGAACTGGAAATTAAGAGGTTTGAGATTAAGGATAATCAACTCAACTTATATTTTGCTCAGGTAATTTTTACAGCTCGACTTACTCCAAATCGATGTTTTTGCGAAAAAAAAGTATTTTAATAAATTAGATTATTTATATATTTTAGCTGACGGATCAGAGCAAATGTTTCAGTTTTGATGTCAACCAAGAAATAGTTGTCGAAGACACAAAACCAGCGAATATTAAAATATATGATTATTACGATCAAGGTAATAAATAATAGTATTTAATCAAACTCCCTGTAAGAAAATACTAGAGAAATGTAGAATTTTTTATATTATAAAATTACTAATTAGAATAATAATCGATTTCATTTTAATCGATAATATATATATATATTTATAGATAAAGAATCGACTGTGTCTTACATTATAGACGATGAGTGTAGGCCAACTACATAATACCAGCAAGATTTTCTAAGTATTATAAGAGTTCGACGTAAATGTATTAAAATTACGTATTATTTGTTATGTGTGCCATTTTTGTATGAAAATTTGTCTTTTATTTTATTTGAATAAATTTATATACCATTTAAATAATTGATTATACATTATTTATTAATAAAACATTTAACTCAGCGTACTACTTACTGTCCATTCCTAACTTCATTCATTATTATATCAATACATTAATGATATTCTGTTTTAAAGAAGTTCTAAATGTTCTTGGAATTATAATTACTCCAACGTATGCAATATTTATTTATTTTTTATCCAAAGAAGGTTTTTTTAACTGTTATGAATTATCTATTAAACGTATTTATTTCTAATGTTCAACATAAATAAATCCACAACCAGTGACGATAGAAGGCTGGACAATTGAAAGGGTGGAAGAATAGTACTTAGGACAAGTAATCACAATCCAAGGAAACCAAATGAGAGAAATTCAACATAGGATGGAGTTGGGATGGCGTGCATGCAACCGATACAGTAACTTCCTAAAGAACAATAGGATACCAATATGCCTCAAAAGGAAACTCTTCAACATGTGCATACTACCAGTAATGATCTATGGCCGCGGAATATAGACTCTTATATAATTACAAAGAAAATGGAACAAAAACTAGCAACAACCCAAAGAAGCATGGAAAGATACATGTTACAATTCACTAGAAGCGACTACAAGACTAGCACACGAATAAGGAAACAAACCAAAGTAAAAGATATACTAATAGCAGTTACAACCAATAAGGGGTATTGGGTAGACCACATAGTGAGATACACCGATAACCGATGGACAAAGAAAATTAGAGTGGCAATCATGGCAAGGGAAAAGACATCCTGGCAGATAATACAAACGATGAGAGATCATACTGTATAAGAAAAGTAATTGATTCCAAGTGAATGCAGATTGCACAAGATAGGTATATCTAGAAAACAATAGGTATATCTAGAAAACAAAATATCTAGAAAACTTATATACATATTCAGTAATGGATGAAATAAGAAATGATGATAACGATGTTCCTAATATAGATAAAAATGAGACTGAAAAAATTTAATAAATAACTAAAATCAAAAATAATATTTAACTTAATTATATCGTATAATATTAAAAAGTGATGATAATCACAATTATATTATATATTTTTCAAAAATTAAATTTCTTCAATTGTAATAAATTTTTAATGCCGATTATTCGAATATTATATAATTTATTTTTATATTTAATGGGAATTTAATTCAATCCCGCTGCCGTTGTAAACGCATTCAGTTTATGTATACTTTATTAAATATATTGATGACATAAAATAATTAACTGATATTAAAATTTCATTTCGAGATCAACGAAAGAATTCCGATGACATTAGTATAACGAAACACAAATCAAGAAAATTATGAATGAGGACTACATTTAACGACTTCTCTTACTGTTAAACAGAATTTTAAATATATTTTAAAATGATTTATTTGCTAAGAAAGTTGTGTTCAATCGGAAGAATGATTTCATTCATAAAGTAAGTTGTGAAAAAAATGGAAAAAGGAATATAAATATCTGTTTGTAAGAATGATAGCATTAGAGATAAAAAGATTTTTTCGTTTAAAACAAAATAAAAAATGTTTGCATATCAATCAAAAAAATTATAAATAAACAAATAAAATATTTAGCGTAAATTCTGAATAATTAAAAAATATCGAAATTTGTTTAACTAATTCTTTTAATATGAAAAATTCATTTGAATAGCAAATATAGATCAAAGAAAATATAACTTATATATTGTTTGAAGACACTATCGGTTTCATTTAAATACAATAGACTCTCGATTTTACGAATTCGTACGGATCTCCAAAATTTCGTAAAATCGAAAGTTCGTAAATAGGAATGGCATTAACTAATATTACTTCTATGTGCTATTTTTCGGGACCAAATCGATAGTTCGTAAATTAGAGGTTCGTAAAAGCGCGAATCCACTTTATGAACATTTTTGAATGGAATGTTATATTAAAGAAATTTTGGCAAGAATAAAATTACTAATGGTTATAAAGATTTTTGATTAAAACATAAAATTCAAAAACAATTCTGATTCGATAATTTCGAAATTTAATTAAAAATTTATACAATTTTACTATATATATTTAGTATCTACTCTAAGCTTTCTAGATATCTTGAATAAATAGCAGTGTTATGTCTAGAAAGATAAAAAAAAAATATTGCGATAACAGTAGCGTTTATATTAGTGAAGATAATTTCTATACAATCCGAATTCTGTTAAGTTATCAAATATCATAAGCGATTGATGATGATTTCTAAACAAAAATGACTTATTGGAATTAGAAATATTTCATAAATATTTAATAAATCTATCAGTTACATTGCCGATTATTTTTTATTCACTTGCCACTTCTTATCTCTAGAATTATTTTCGATGTTATTTTAAGAACTTAAAATTATGAAAGAATCGAAAATAGGTAAACTTGTTATTGAAAATTAATACTTTACTCGTATTGATCTAGTCGATAACAAAAATTTGAGATAATTTTTAAATTTAATATTCAAATTTATTAAGAAATTATAATTTGGAACTTATTTTTCCAAAGAAAAAAATGGTTTATAAGAAGATCATTAAGTTGTTTGCTGTCCTTGTGTTCCTCTACTAATAACTAGTGAATTAATTAGTGAATATTCATGAAATTTTATGAGAATGTTCTACCATTAAAGGTAATTTCTATGCTGCACTATTTAAATCTCCAGCTTCAACTAATTATTTAATAATGGCGGACATTCAACTTCTTAGATACATCTAAGAAGTTGAATGTGATACTTGCTGTCTCAATATATCCTAAATTAATAACTCAATTTTAATGAAGTTTAGTATGAAGGTCAAGTGATTGAAGATGATCTCGATGACATTTCTGCTAACTCTTTATCTTCAACTGTTTAAAAATTGGAGATGTTCAAATTACAAAGGTTTCTTCCTAATAACTTTCAACTGTTTGAGAATGACTTTTATAAAATTCAAGATTGAAGACCGTAAAAAAGGAATTCGAAGATTAATTAACCTTAAAACTTCATCTGTTTCAATATGGCTGACATTCAAATTTATGAGATTTCTCTGTAATAACTATAAGCCTAGCCAATAAATATTTACGACATTCAAAATACAGATAATACAAGTGAAAATGATTTTATTAGATTATGTTTAATCATTCAAAAATAAATAATATTTTAATAATCTACTTCATTATTTTTCAATGACAGAAATCTGACATATAGTGAATTGGGACAAGAAGGTTAACGGGGAAAGTAGCTTATTTTCTTTAGTTCGTTAGCATTTAAACAGGTGGCAATAGAAGGTGGTTTATTATAACCCCTTATAAGCCTGCCAAAAATATAGAAGATGGTTATTATCAGATTACCAATTACTCGCATTGGAAATCAAAAAATTCCCAGTGAGTGTTGGAAATTTCATCAAAAATTATACAACCATTTTTTGAAAGTATTATTATTTATAGTAATAATATCAGCGTAGTAAAAAATAATATATTTAATGTATAGTGGATATTTTAGAGAATACTTTGCTTTCGATGTAGTTGCAATTTAGCCATTTCAAGTTACGCGATTAAAAGTTGCATCTCACCCTGATCAACAGGAAAGATGGCAACTTTTGCTTCAGGATTAGATGTCGAATTTAAATTTTTGTATTTATAATTTGTTTTCATTAATTAAATGATAAGAACTTATGTTAGGACCCAAGCAGAAGTCTTTGGTTCTAAGAAAGTTCAAAACTTGCATCATAACATATAAACAAAGGAGGTATGATTTGCTTTCAATACTTCACAGATTATATGTTAGGCCTATATCTATCTTACAGGACGTTAAAAAAGAAGATTATAGAAAATGAAATGAAAAATATGACATGGGCCTACACAGTAAATAATTCATTATATATATAATGCTAATTGTATATGAAGGGCTTAGAAAAAACTGTTAAATTCATTTTCTATTAAATGTTTGGGATAGCTTGTTTTATATGGACAACTCTTACATCTTTCTTAATTAAAAGAGATTACTCTATATCAATTCTTGACTTTTATGATATGCAGCCACACTAAAGATACCAAAGAGTCGTGTGTGATTCACCAGCCTCAACTTGGCCACTATGGGTATATACGATACCTAAATATCTAATTTTATTTAATTCTTCTAATTTTATAGAATTTAATAATTTATTCTATTAAAATATGCGTGGTATAGTGAACAAGAAGTTTATTGGATGAGTAAAGAGTTCATTTTTGCTATTTATTAAAGTGAATATCATCAAAAGTGCAAGTAAAAAAGTTATAAATAATGACTAAATTGTTATTTCAAAGTTTTTGATTGAATCATATGTGCAAAACCCTTGTAAGTTTAAGTACAAAAATATGAAATGAAAATATTCAAATTTAATATGAGTTTTATGGTCAAAAAGAAAAAGTTGGTCAACTTCCCCCGATTCACTCTATATATTAAATACATTGAATATAGTTATCTTTAAATGTAAATGCTACGAGACAAGTTTTTATTAGATTTTTATTTCAAAATACTTATAAAGAAAATATTTACTGAATGCCACTATAAAATATAGCCTAATCCTTTAAATAATAAAAAAAAGAAAAAGAAAAATTTATTTTAATTTTAATAAAAAAATATATTCATTCATTTTAATTTATGAATGTTAAAAAATTGCTTCATTTTATGAATTATTATTATTAAATTAATTCTTTGCTATATTTCTATAAGAAATACGTTTAGAATGGAGTTTCAAGTATGTTTGAATGTAATCAGAAGAAAGTAAAACCTGAATTCAATGGAAAATGGAAACAAGATTTATTTTTCTACTTATTTATTTACCTGTTTTCTTTAATTTGATTAGGATCAATTAGCCCGGAATGGTTTTAATTATTGATACATGAAAACGTCTTAAAGTTTATGAAAAGAATACAAAATATTAAAAACCTTTATAGCTTTTATACAATATTCACTGTATAAATACTTATTCAATATTCATCTAAAAATATCGCATAGATTATTAAATGAATTATGAAGTTATGATGAGAAGTTGAAGTTTATGAAGTTTTAGCATCGCAATAATATAATCAAATTATAAATTATTTTATTTATAAAAAATTTTATTATAAAATTTTTCAATAAAAGATATTTGGAGTACTTGGATATTTGGATACTTGATACTTGATATTTGGAAATACATGAAGTTTTGCATAGATACTTGGAGTTTATAGAGACTTGAAGTTTTGCATTTTATTTGGATGGTTATAGCTACAGATTTTTCTCTAAAAACAACCAAATTATTATAGATATCTGTATAATTTTTTCATATGAAAAAATGTAATTATAAATTAATTTTATGGAAAGATGCAGATCATTTTCTAGTCGGTGTTGTTAGAATTTTGGATGAATTCTCTATTTATTTTTTTATAGATAAACAAACAACCACAGAACTAGAGACCATTTTATACTAGTTTGAATAATAATTATTGTATTATGTATTTTCAACTAACAAAGTAAGCGATTAGATTTTTGTTAGATGCAGAACTTCATAATTTATTTTATATCATCCGTATAAAAGTCCATAGATTAAAATTCAGCTTCTGTTCACTTAATTTATACATTAAAATAAAACGTAAGACATTTTAGATATTTTTCTTTCGTATTAAATTACAAAAGCTGCGTATTTATTTTTTTGGTAGAAATTTCCGTAAATCTAGAAAAGAAATGTTAGGATCATGGCCTTCTCTTGTCCTTTCTTAGGGACACCGTTGGCATTAAGAGTATATAATCCAAGGTAACTATAAAATACTGTCGTATAAAAATAAAAAAAAATAATAATTAAACGAAAAGCATGAGAATATACCTAAGAAGAAGAAATGTTTTTATCAGGATAAAGACTCATCAAGCAAAGAAAAAATTAAATAAGACTTTTATCAAAATCTGTATATATAAAGCTGAATGTATGTATGTATGCCCGGTTTTGAAATCGTACTTTCAAATGAGTTATAATGTTGAAATTTTACACATAATCGTGTAATGCTATCACCTTGATGGGAAAAATCCAAAATTCGTGATAAGTCCCCTGGGATAATTATTATTATTACAGTAAAACTTCGATCTAACGTTCGTCGATCTAACGTTTTTCTCGATCTAACATTCTTTTTCTCCGGTCCCGGTAAAAAATAGGGGAAAATAACATTAAAATGTTTCAGTCTAACGTTT